>JAUZNJ010041482.1:0-33953 GCA_034780135.1 Jordanella pulchra | reverse complement strand
GCAGAATGGGAGAATGGGGATCGAATGAAGCAGATAGAATGATGAAAAGTGGTCCCTATGTCCTCCAGAAGTCTAGTTCTATAGCAGCATAACTACAGAGATACATCACTGGGCCTAATTAGCACCATAACTATATTGTAATGCTTTCTGTAGATGCTAAAAAGTATATTTTAGCTTTTATTGCTATTTTGTGTGTGTGTACATGTTTGTAGTACATTGTGGGGTCCATTTTCAGGCCAAATGGCAAGTCGTGGGGACTGGCTGCTCCTTGTAGGGCCCTATGCCTGGACCCCACAGAGGGAATAACTTTTTTTGTGGATCAGGGGTCACGTTTAAGACTAAGGTTTGAATTGAGGTTAGGTTCCGGTGAGGGTTAGGTATGACCCTGTAATGGTTAGAGTTAGAGTAGGGAGTCACGGTTAAGTTGTACAAAATAAATGGTAGTCAATCGAAAGGCCCAACAAAGATAGTGAGACAAGTGTGTGTGTGTGTTCTTGTCTTGCTGGTGCACTAACTGTAATTAAGGCATACCAACTCTACAGTAAAATTCTATACTCCAGCATAAGACAGAAAAATAAACTTTGTCAAATATTTTCTGTTATTCATGCAATAATAAATTATACTTACATAATAAGTAATAATACATATAAACAGGGAACAATCTTTTTATCATTGTTTTAGTATAATAATCTTATTTTAAGTATTTATTTATATTCTGTTCAATTATTTGTGCTGCCCTTATGTCACTGTAATATCCTTTTTTTCTTATGTACAGTTATTTATATTATATTATTTATAAAATATTCTATTATTTTATATTATTTATATCATTAGCTGTGCAACGAAAATGTGGAACACAAATAAAATTGCTGTACCTCAAATAAAACCCATAAAATTCTTAGAATGATGAGTGCGGATGGGTAGGGTTCACAGGAACAGTGGTCTTTAATTTGCTTTTTACCCTTTCTAATCTTGGTTTCATGTTCACAAGGTTTTCCAGGGTTGGTTGCCTGTTTTGTCAAATTCGGCCAGCAGGTGTCCCCATAGTGAAGCTCACGTTTTAAGGCTGTGATGTAAAACTTAGGGTTGTATGAAAGCACATTATTGTTTAAAACTTACAGTGATCTAATTTGAAAAACATATAAGATTATCCATAACAGAAGTCAATACTCTCTTTTCTCGGCTGTAGGAGTAAAACATAATTTGAGGATAGAATAAGACAACATAATTAGCAGACAGCTGCAATTACTCTGCACCCTGTCAACAAAGTAGTTAAACATTAGCTCCCGCTCCGCTGCTGTCCCATGACCGGAGTGAAAAGGCGTGTTCTCCCCCTGCTTGTCTCAGTATATAAAGCAAGCTCCAGCTAGAGCCCCACTACCCCCCATCATCCTCCAAGTGTTGGTCCTGCTCACAGGTGACAGACTGCAGCCCTCTGAGGGACACCAACACACAGAGGGAAACTTCACGTCTCACACGTAAGTGTCTCTTTTTAATCCCTTTATTATTGGTTGCTTTTCTTTCTTGTGTGGTCACTTTGAATTATGTAAGAGCAACTAAGAAGATTAACATACCAAGTTGGATCAAAATTACCGACTTCTCATGTTGTCTTCTGCAATTTATATGAAATATTAGTTGTTTATTATTTATCAATAAATGTTTATCCGTACATTTTTTTTCTATTTTTTTTATTCTTCTGAATTTGATATAAAACATGCACATCAGAGTCTAAGGGAATTTATTTAACTCCCAATGTGTACTTTCTGGCTGAGACAGTAAAAATATAGGCCTATAACCTCCTCACTTTCACTGACATAAAAATGACTGGGGCAGAGACACATCAAAAATCTTGTGTCCAAGTCGCTTTCGCTTAAAATTTCTATTAAATCCTTGTATATGAAACCATAAACAGTTATTCAACGTGAGCCATTTGATAGAGCTTTGTCATTAGTGTGTTTTAAAAACACAGAAAAGGCCAGTCTGTTTCTACAAAAAGGAATAGTTAAGCTAAATAGATTTATTTACTCATTTCCTGCTGAATTTGTTGACTAAATCCTAGGCTTCAAATGTTGAACTATGACATGATTCTTTCTGAACCTATAACCCTGTTATGAGTTTAAACATGCTAACTTATATTGTTATTTCTTCTAAATTCGGGTACGGATGCCCCACTGTTAAAATACTCTGAAGTTTTGTACAGTTTGGTAAACATGACAACCTTCCCAATGCACTCTCATCTTCCTATGCATAATTATTTTGTCTTTGTTTACTTATTTATATTTCTGGCAATCTAAAGTGGACTTTATTTTGTTTTTGGTTCTTGTTCCAATTGTATCTTGGCTTGCCTCCTAATAAACAGGTCTGTTAATGCCTTTTATTTACATATAAAACCGATCTGTATTGCAAGATGTGACAGCCATGTCTGATTAAACTGGATATGAGCGTTCTTCTTTTATTTTTATCAATTAATGCCCTATTTTTGGCAAAGAAGACAATTTAGGGTTGTTAGTAATTAGTTATTTTTTTTTATCAGAAAGAGTTTTGATTATCATTTCATATATATACTTTTTTATAAAATACGCACACACATACACACATATATGTATTTATAACTTTATCTTTGATGACCATAAATTACAGTGAATTTGCAAACTCATTTAAAAACCGATAAATTTTTTTCTGTTTGCCGCATAAAAATAAATGCGGATCAGTTGGTCAGAGCAAACAGAACATGAGAGATCGTTATCAGCCAGAACAGACCAATTGAAGTGTCTTTAATTCTAATGTTACTGCGGTGCGCTATGCTTGCTCTGACACATTCTGCTGTAATGTTTTTAAGCACTTTTTTATCCCTGATTTATCTGTTTCTACCATCAGTCAAACAGAGTTTCTTTTTATTAAAAGGACAAAAATAACACCCCGCTGCCATAATTGGGTAAATCACGCATGTGGAGCTAAATGATGCGTGTCACTTGTTTTTTGTTGGGTTGTTTGTTCTTGTTAATGTGTAACTCAGCCTAGTGTTTGCTTGTCAATGGGACGGTGCTTACTAACTCGTGAATTTATGTCTTTCTGCAGCGGGAATCATCTGAAGATCAAAATGGACTCTTCTCCCGTTTCCATACAGGGTCGTTTCATAATGAGCCTCACAGAGAAACCCTCCATACCCAGCTAGCAATAATTTGAATCAATTATCAGCTAATAGGTTTGTTTGTTCTGAACCTTAGTGGTTTTGATATTATTTATTACCACATACTACCTCAGAGGTTGCTATCAAACAACAAATAAGGTGGTGTGTTGTTGTTTTTTTAGTAGAATAACATTGACAGTACTGATGGATACTACTACACTAGCAACGCTGGCTGCTGCCACCACTGCAGCTCTGGCCTCCCAATCAGACATGTCGGGTTACCTTTGGCTTTTGGTGATCGGATTCATCATCGCCTTCATCCTGGCGTTCTCCGTCGGAGCCAATGACGTCGCCAACTCCTTTGGTACGGCAGTGGGCTCTGGAGTGGTCACCCTGCGGCAGGCTTGCATCCTGGCCACCATCTTTGAGACAGTGGGCTCAGTGTTGCTGGGGGCAAAGGTCAGTGAGACCATCCGACAGGGGATCATCGACGTGCAAATGTACAACGGCTCAGAACAAGTGCTGATGGCGGGATCGATAAGCGCCATGTGTGGTAAGCATTCACACAGATTTAATTTGTGAGACTTTGTAGGTAATGAACAACAGTTCAGTTGATGTTTTTGTACCACAGGCTCTGCTGTGTGGCAGCTGGCCGCATCGTTCCTAAAGCTCCCCATCTCTGGAACCCACTGCATTGTTGGAGCCACAATTGGCTTTTCATTGGTAGCGAGAGGCCATCAGGGGGTCAAATGGATGGAACTACTACGCATTGGTAACTAAATTCTATTTTTTCAAGCATTCCAAAAAGATAGAGGCGCAGGGATGTGTTAGTAAATAGACTGTATATGAAATGTTCTGTTTGAAGTGGCCTCCTGGTTCCTGTCGCCTGTTCTGTCGGGAATCATGTCAGGAATTCTCTTTTATTTCGTCCGCAAATTCATCCTGAATAAGGTAAGTAATTCTAAAAAATAATTTATTTAATCATACTCTAGTGAAAAGATATTTAAATATCATGTTTTGTCAAAAGCTACTTATGTGACTGATATATTAATCATTTTTTTATATGGTAAAGTCTATTATGCTGATTTAGAATACATGACTGAGCATTATTGCACTGATATCGTAACATTCTTGAATGGCAGATCTTAATTTTTATTTACCTTAAATGCTAAAGCTACTAAGTGCCACTACTGAAATATATATTAAAAAAAAATTGTGTGTCTGTCCGTATCCATTGACTCTGCATCTTTGGCTGAACAATGCGATTTTTATGTTCCGCTTTTAAAAAGTAAGTAATGAAGTCCATCCACTCCAGCCCAGTGGTAAAGTCATAAGTTTCTTGCCAACTCTGATCTGAAAAAGTCCAAAAACGAAATTATATCCGCTTGACTGCAGTTAAAGTCTAATTTGCACTTTTTATTCTTTGTATATTATTAGAAAGTATACACACATAGTGTACTGTAGTGTCCATTAGTAAACATGGTTTGAATATGTTAAAGGAGTCATAACCTGGTATTTTTATATAGATATATGGAGTGATTTTTATTCCATTATTGTTGCAAGCAAAAAAAAAACGAGTGTTATAAGTGGACATTTGTGGAAAAAAATGAAATCTAGAAATTCAACCTCAAGAAAAGTCTTAATTATTAAGATTAAGGTTTTGAGAGTAACCTTGTTGTTTTGTTAGATAATTTTTTTTTAAATTATCTTCTTTTTTCCAACCTTCTCATTTACAAAGCCTGCTCCTTGCTTGCAACAATAATGGAACAAAATTCACTCCATACATATGCAGTTCTCCCAAAATTCTCTTCAAATTTGCGTTTCATCATGTTTAGGAGAAAAATAAATAAATAGAGCTAATTACCATCCCTTGTCATTTTCCTTTTTTGTCATGAGGGTACTCACAAGTGTTTGACTTGTACAGTATGTTGATGTGGATGTATTGTTAGCAATGTTAGCACTTAGCCATGGTTTGTTTATCATGATTCCTGGACTCTTACACAGTATCCCATAAGCTAGACAAGCAGCAACACTTACTGACCGGCTGCCTGCAGGTGAGTCTTTGACTGATAGTCGCCCCTTTTAGTGGAACAGAGATGAGCATGAGACAGGCTAATATTAATACCCCCCACCCCACCCACTTCCTTGCCTTCTTTAACCTCCTTGAATGACATCAATCAAGGAGGAGGACCAGAATATAAAATAAATGTTCATGTTTTAACATGAAAAGGTTAGATTTCCAGGTAATGACTTCTTTAAAGTCTATGAAATCCTAACGGTAGGTTGCATGTCAGTTATTACAGCAATCTGCACATTCTTCTGTTTTACAATTTGGAAGTGGATTCCAGTACAAGCTTAACTTTTTTGTTGAAAGCACCGCCTTAAATTACTAAAGCTACTAAGTGCCACCATAATGGGACTCTTTTAAGAGAGTAAATACAAGAATTAAACTTCATTCTGTTTTGGAAAATCCGTCCTCATCCACTGACCCTGCATCTTTGGTTGTTGCTCTACCTTTTCCTTAGGTGTTTACATTTTAAACTTCTGCTTCAGATAAGTAAATGTTTAGCTCCACTTAAGCCACCTGACTTTTTTATAACAACGTTATCTTGTTCCTGTAACTGTAATAAGATAAAGTTGGATTTAAGGTCTTTACTAGAATCAGATTCAACTTGTTCATTTGTTTACATAATCATGAGAAAAACCGTTCTGGCTAGGTTGCGTCATTAAGATCCAAGATTTATAATGTTCTTATATATATGAGTCGTATCAGAGTACACTCTAATCTAAAAGCCAAGATTTACAAAGTTTTCAGGAACAATTTTTACTTGGAATTCCCTCTACAAACCTGAATGTGCTAAAGGTTTTCATCCCACTTCTTGTTATGAACTGATAAAGTCCCAAACAATCCTTTTTTTCCCGCCACAGTCTAACCCCGTTCCAAACGGACTAAGAGCCCTTCCTGTCTTCTATGCGATCACTATGGGCATCAACCTCTTCTCCATCATGTTCACAGGAGCTCCACGTGAGTATCACATTTCAAACCAGAGAATCTAATTAAAACAATAAAAAAATAAACATGAGCTGGAGAGAACATAATGTATAGTGTATGTATTTATGATTAAAGTAGAATCCAAAGAATGAGAATGAATTAGATGACTGCTATTTGCTAATATTTGTATTAATAACAAAAACAACATAGCACTAGTATAGTGTTAGTTATAAAATTGTGACATGAAATAGATTAGAATCAAGTAAATCATCTATTAAATTGTTTATTTATTTAAGTAAGGCTGTGCTCTGCAGTGGGGGTGGGTCCACATGTTACATAGAGGGTCATCCCAGTTATCTATGATGGGAGTCTATTCATTCTGGTTCATTTTCCTGACCTAAAACTGAGGTTATCTCCCTGCACGCCTATGGTTAACGCCATCTGAGGCCACCCAGCTTAAAGTGGAAGAAAGAGATACACCCTTAATGTTTGACCAGCTTGTTTGGAGTTTATAATATAGTTTCCCACAAGCAAATAATAAAAGAATAAACTTGATTATTTCACTTTCAAAGGTAAAAACACCCATCGACATGAGCTTTTTTAAAATAAAATATTAAAGGAAGGATATTATTGAACTAACAGCAACCCTTTTATCACTATGCTGCAAGACTGGCCTCTTCCTCAGTATCAGATTAGAGAAGTGTGCTCTTTGACTGATACAGTTGTCCCAAAACAGAAAGACAGTCTGACAGTAGAGCAGCAGATCTTTAAGAAAAAAAAATTCTACAAGTAGCATGAGTAACTGGTTAAACAGGAAGAAGGTTACAGGACATCTGCTGTCCTGCTGCTAAAGAAATTGCAGCAATGGTAAGAGTTTGTTTCATAAATGCTATATTTTTATTTCAGGGCATAAAATCTTAAAAAGAAACGGAGGGAAAATTTCAGTTTGTGCTATTTTCTGAGAGTTTTTTTTCTGTGAATGTCCCCCCCTTTTTCTAATAGTGCTCGGCTTCGACAGAGTGCCATGGTGGGGCACACTATGCATCGCTGTGGGCTGTGCCGTCATCACCGCGCTGGTTGTTTGGTTTGTGGTCTGTCCACGCCTCAAGAAGAAAATTGAACGTAAGTAAATGGAACAGTTTCAGTGAGCCAGGGCACAAAAAATTTAGTTTTCTGGACCAAAAAAAAACAAACAATTAAGTAGAATCTGGATGTTCCTAGTGAAGGTAATCATACCCACTCACCTTTTCACATTTTGCCCACATTGCAACCCAAAATCCTTGTTTTTATTATTAATATTTTATCTATACGGCAATAGAAAGTAGCATAAAACTGTGAAACAAAAGGAAAATAATGCATCTAGTAAATCTAGTAAAATGAATCTAAATCATGTGTTGTGCGTTCAATCCAGTACCTTTCAAAGTTCCCCTATTAGTGAATTGTGTTTTAATGTCAGTATACTCATAAATCATTTACAATACGATTTAAGGGGGTGTGAATTAGTTTATTCAGCTTTGGAGCTGCATTTGCTTAGTCTTGAAAAACATACTCTATCGCCAAAGAAGCACCAGCAATAAATGAAGCTGTAAATTCTACTTCAATATAACTCTCTGTAAGATAATAACAGAGTTGTTTGACTTTTTGATGTCATCTATCTCAGGTGAAACAGCTGCTGCTCCATGTGAGACTCCATTGATGGAGAGGCACTCCAGTAAACCTCCAGCAGAACCCCCCCAAACCCCGCCTGAGCCCCCAGAAAGTCAGAAGGTTGCCTTTAAACTCGGAGGCTCTGACGAGACTGATCTAAATGGTGACATAGAAGCCAAAGATCTTGAAATTTCTAATGGTGAGAAATAATTTATCTATTGCTGGAAAATAAAAGTGTCTAACAAATGTATAAATGTGTAATAACACTATCAGTAGCTCAGATGGAGTTGTTATCTAAACAACATTAAAAGGGCGATTTTTCTGCCAGGTCTGAATGGTTCTTTGGGCCATATGACGATCACCGACCCCCACAGTGGACGCTCCCATACCATCCACAAGGACTCTGGCCTTTACAAAGACCTTCTGCATAAGCTGCACAAAGCCAAGGTTGGGGACTGCATCGGTGACAGCGACACAGAGGAGCGGCCCATGCGGAGGAACAACAGCTACACGTCCTACACCATGGCGATATATGGTATCCAAGGCGACCCTAAATACAGAGAGGTGGACGGCGGCTTTCAGAGAAGACCTCGTGTGGACAGTTACAGCAGCTACAACTCGGCGATGACCAGTGGTAGTTCTGTCCCGGACGGCAGCGTGACTCAGGAGGCAGTCGGGGCCTCTGCTGTGGAGGAAGACGAGCTGGAGATCGACCAACCTGCAGTTTCTTTGCTTTTCCAGTTTTTGCAGATACTCACTGCTTGCTTTGGCTCTTTTGCTCATGGGGGAAATGACGTCAGGTAGGCAAGAGGGTTTCTTTTTCCTAAGTACTTTACAGATTTATTATCTTTTTAATGAGTTGCATTTCCTTTCTATCTCTAGCAATGCTATTGGCCCCCTGGTGGCCCTTTGGCTTCTCTATGAGAGCGGCTCCGTGGTGTCGAACGCTCCCACGCCCATCTGGTTGCTCCTGTACGGTGGAGTAGGAATCTGTGCTGGACTTTGGGTTTGGGGTCGCAGGGTGATCCAGACCATGGGCAAAGACCTGACCCCCATTACACCCTCAAGGTATGCCTCATAGCTAAACCCCTTCGTTTGCAGAAGTAATGATTTATCAGGTTTTACAACCAAAATTAACTTCTTTTTTTTTCTGCAGTGGATTTAGCATCGAGCTGGCTTCAGCTGTCACAGTTGTTGTCGCATCTAATATTGGTCTTCCTGTCAGCACGACACATTGCAAGGTAATAAGGCTAAAATATCTGAAGCTTTATCACAAAAAGATAAAAAGATCAGCTTCAAGCACATTATATTAGTGATAACAATATCATTTGTACAACTAAGCCTCCACAACCTATTCCTACTCCTTGAACTGTTTAGCTTTTTGTGTTACAACCAAAGACTTTAATTAATTTAATTCTAATTTTAAGTGAGAAACTAACATAAAAGATTCAAATGATCAGTTAATTGTAGTTCTTGCATGATTTATGTCCCAGACAAGCCTCTCCTTCTTTAGTAACTCCTGCTAATTAAAAACTATATTGATCTTTTGGAAACTAAAAGATGACCCGAATGTACCTTTAAGTTTATAATATTTTTTTTTTTTTAAATAAGGATCAAATGTGGTGCATATTCTTAAATGCTGAGAACCAACGATTTACAAACTTAGCCACCTCGACCTCTTCCTGCATAGAATGTTCTCATTCTCCCCATTTATGTTTGCATGTTTGTATGTCTCTGTGATGGAAGAGGCAACGCCCCCAATAATCTGATAGATCATGCAGCAGGTGGTGCAGGAGCCTTGTGGTGCACGCTGATAGAAAACACTTGCATTTTACTATGTAAACTATATTCCTTTGCATCGCTTCACACTTGGTGTATTTCAAAAAAACAGTCCAGTTGAACGGAGAGCATCTGTAAACGTTAAATCTTAATTTGAAATCTGACTGATGTCTGGACTTTGATTTCGTAATTCTAACACAAGTGTGTTTTGATGTGAACCTTTTTATTTGAACTTTGGATGGGAGCCCCCATTCCTCTCTTCTCAAAAAGGTTTTCTACTTTGAAAATGTTCATCTTTAATAAATAGATCTATCTTCATTCTAACTGTGGTCTGATTCCTTGTTGTTAATTACAAAAATCCCCACAATATAAGAAAGCCAACGCCCTGCTTTATACTTAAGCTCATATATTTATAAATTAGTGGACCTCTAAATACCATTATGATGAGCTGAGTTTTATTTAAGGGAATCAGATCAAACTGAGCTGCAGGCGGTTTTAAATTAAAAAGAAAGGAAAATGATCATCAATTATCATCCTTTTGCTACGTTTTGTTGCTCCACATCAAAATCAAAGGATTTACATCCAGTATGTCTCTCATACACACAGGTGGGATCTGTGGTGGCCGTGGGATGGCTGCGCTCCCGGAAATCAGTGGACTGGCTTCTGTTCAGGAATATCTTCATCGCCTGGTTTGTCACCGTTCCCATCTCTGGCCTCATCAGTGCTGCCATTATGGCCCTCTTCATATATGTTATTCTGTGATCCCCACCCCATCCTATCACACTTTTAACTTCCAGGCCTGTTTTTGAGCAACTTGTTAAAAACCTGGTTAAAAAAGTTCCCAATCTCGTCCTCTACTAATGATTGATGTTTTATTTAGTGCAATTTCATTTTAAGTCAATTATTGAACTCATAGGAATGTTTTTAAGGATGGCAGACTTCTAGTAACACTGTTCAAATGTCCAAATGACTGTGATCATGTACAGTATATCCACCTGTATATTTGTATAAAGACAGTTTGTATTATTCAAATCATCCTGAAAAAAAGAGTGTGCAGAGGTCAAGACTTTGGATGGAACTGATATATTTGGGAATATTTAAATGAACAGGGTTGTTTGAGTATGTATGTTAGCAAAAAAAAAAAAACTATTGACTTTTCAATCTAGTTGTATGATGAAAAAAAACATACATTGACTCTAACAGGTTTGCTTTTGTGTGTTTATCATAGTATTTATACATATGTATAGATGTTTTTTTCTGCACTTGTATTCGTTTGATATCATTTCAAATAAAAGTTAAATATGTGATGCAAACAGGTGACACAAACAAATTACTACTGTAATTACTGATGAAAGGACTTTCCTGCTTTTCCTGTTATGCATCATTGCTCACGTTCAGTTCATTCACACTGACCAAACAAAGGCCTCTAAACCCTGCTTTATTACCAGCGATGACTAAAAGCTGCATTTGGTTTTAAAGCTGCATGACCTGCCTTTCTGTCTGACCTTCCCCTAACAATGATCTTATATATGCCTACTTTCTGTAAACTATTCAATCAAACTAGTAAATGATGTAAAATCGTACTCTGCAAAATGGAGATAGATTAGACTAGGCAAGAAAAAAAACTCTGTAGCAGCATCAAAAAAGACATAATGTGACCCTCAGTCACTTGCATTTAGCTGATTTCTGACATCATCCAGATAATGATTGTCCCTCAGACTTAGATTAGGTTTTAGGTGTTGTTGGTGTTCAAACTTTAAACTGCAACTGGTGGTTAAATTTGGTGCTCCTAATATTAGTATTTATATTTCAGCTTCTTGAATAAAAAAACAGGAGTGTTATTTTGATGCTGATGATGTACCTTTTTCAAACCCTCTGTGGCTACTCTATTTATGGAAGATCTACAGTTTTGGCTGCTCACTTATCCATTTAACTCATGTTTTGCCTGGATTACATTTAAAAAATAAATCTATGTGTATCTGTCCAGGAATGCACAGTTATGCAGTTGTTAGCAATGCTGCTTTGCCACTAAATGGTCAAGGTGGAGGCTTTCTCTCCAGGTACCGTGACTTCTCCCTCTGGACAGGCTTGGTTGACAGCTATCTCTAAATCGCACAAAGTAGTAAGTGTTTGTTATGGTTGTTTTGTTTTGTTTTTTTGTGGTTCTATTGGTTGCCAAATGATGGACTGGTGGTCTGTCCAGTGTGCGCCCCACCCAAAAACAGCTGGAGATAGGTACCAGCCCAAAGATGACTCTGCAAGGATACGAGAGAAAGATAGTTTTAGATTGTACACTGGAAATGCTTCTTCTTTAGCAACTCGACAACCACTTTCCTAAAGCATTCATTAGAACAGATTGTTTTTCAAATCTTTATAAAGTACAAGGGTGTTGCAATGATCTTGATGCAGAAGTAAAAATATTGTATGAAATGGAGCAAACTTCAGGTCCCAGTTTATGAATGTGATCACTTTTGTTAGAAATATAATAGCTTTTCTTTCTCTAGATGCTTTCTCACTGTTTTGATCCAGGATCTAAAGAGAAACAGATCTTAAAAATAGTAATTTATTGTATATTCTCCCAAATATGCTGAGCTTTTCTAAATCAAAGACCTCTGGCTCTGTGCTTAAGACTCTTCCCAAGGTTTTCAACATTTGGACTAAAAAGTCGAAGTACATTGTAAATATTTTTTATTCGTTTTTAAAAACCAAACATCCTATATAAACAATTTTCAGGCTTTTTTTTATTATTTGCAGCATTTTCAGTAAAACGGTTTGTCATTTTAATTTAAGTTCATATATATAATAAATAAAAACCCCAAAAGCTGTGGCCTTAGTTATGGTTTTGTTGAAATAGGAAATCCTTTTTTTCGGCTTTGAGGCTTATTTAATGACAAATATTGCAGCCTCAGTCTGGCCGTCATGTCTCGTTTCTTTATTTATTCTCACGATACCTCAGTAACTTTAATTATATTGAACAAGCATCACAGACAGCTTATATCAACCATAAATGAGCTTTCTTGTTTCCTTCGCTGTCCACTAACACCGATTTTCCACGCGGTGGCGCTGTTTTCTAAAGTTTGCGTTTGTAGTTGTGGACAAAAGAAAGAAAATATGTTTTCATCCCACTGATCCCTCCATGTAACCAAGCAACACACTTCAGTAATCCTCAGAAAATGAATCCAAAGAGTGGCCACTTACAATAAGGCAATTTGGAAAAATGAACTGTAGCTTTCACTAAGGAGAACATTCATTAAACAGTTAAATAAAATTAGATCAAATAAAAATTTTATGTACCGATACTTCAGAACAATAAAAAGGCACTTAATTAAGTATTTAACCTGTCAATTTAGATTTAAACACATTCATCTTATAAAGTTGTTGTTATTTAATCACAGGATTAAGATTGTATATTTTAAATAATCATTTAAAACACGAGTAGTTAGTTGCTAGTGTTGCCTTAATTCAAGTATATTTTTTAGAATTAACTGTATGATTTTGTATTGTATGTTATTTTTGGCCATAGCCAGTTCAGACTGTTTCAAATTTGTAAATAAAGGATATTCAGAGTGCTTTCATATGATAAAATTGATCATAAATCAATTTGTATCAGACTATGAGCTAAAATCTGTTTTAGCTCAAATCCTGTTTTATCTTGTAGTAAAGCTCTGTTTTGTATATGTGAATAAAGATAAAAACCAAATTCTTTCTATGCAACCACAGCTGGTTATAGTGGCTATGCAATACACTGGGAATGTGTTGCAGTCATCAGATTTATCTGCAACTCCCATTAAAATACCAGAAGGGTTTCAGGTGAATGTTCATTTGGTGTTTGTATATCAAAAATACTGTGAGTCATTCATGATCCTGTTTTCATATTTAATGTATCTAAAAGCCAAAAAAACTTGTTTTCCATAAAATGACGTATCCAACAGCGCAATTATGACAACAAATAAGAGAATATTCCTAATCTCGTGTCTATACATGTTAAAACACTAATATCAGTCTTAAACTAGTTACGGTTTGTTTTGCAGATGAAACATTGTTAATTATAATAAACATCTGAATTCATTAATTACATTTAGATGTTGCCTGAAGATTGTTTCTTTTTACTTACTTGTGTTCATGATGAGAATATGAGGAATATTAATTTTTCTCCGTCACACCCAGAAAGAAAATAAACAGGGTTTATTTTTTATATTATTTATTTACACATAATAAATTGAACAGTACATGTTCCTCCACTGTTCAATGTATTCCCCAAATATAACATCACGTGGAACTTAAGAATGGCTAGGCAGGTCATGTTTATTTGTTGCACATTTTCAGCCAGGCGTATGCAGTTCCAGACATGAGCCAAAAGGTGTTCAACTTTTAGCCTCAGCCATGTTGAGATATCTCAGGTTTTTGATCTGCTATTTCTGCAGTTTCCAGAGCTGAAAATGGATCTTTGGTTCTGCATCTCAATATCAGATGAAAAACTGGTGTCCTGGTGTTTTGTTCCATTATGTTTTGTGACCTGATGAAAAAACCCTGGCCTAGGGTGGCCATACGTCCGGTTTTAAAACAGACAGTCCGGTTTTTAAAAGGTCTGTCCGTCATCTGCCTTGCTTTGAGAGGGACGCCCATTGGTGAAAAGTATACATGTTTAAGAGCAAATCAAAAAATTATATACACTTAAATAAAAAAAATTATTTCATCACATTCCACCGCGGCAGATTCCATCAACCCATCCGTTTTCTGTCATGCATTATGCATTTCCCTCATGGGATCGCGAGGTTGTGGCAGATTATTGGATGAAATGTTAAATAAATATGAGATATTTTATTGGTCAACGGTACTGAACGGTAATCAAATCAGCAATGTGGACGTGCTGACGTCAGCTCAGCAGCTGGTAGTCCAACGGAACCAAGCGCACCTGCAGACTGCAAAAATGTCTAAACGGTTTGTTTTGTTTTTATCCTGGTTTTGCTGGCTTTTGTCCTCCTTTTTGGTATTATGAAAATGGCCACCCTACCCTGGCCCCATCCTGGGCCCCCAGAGTAAATTTTGTCTAGAACTGCAGGGACAATTTAAAGTATTTTGCATTAATAACAAAACAAACTAGGGGGAAAAAATCACAGAAAGAAAGCAATGCAGTCAAATAAAAAAGATGTTTGGCTCAAAGCATTGTTAGAAGAAGCAGGTTTGAGGTTCTTCACAATTCTAATGATTGTTTACAAATGTAGAAAACAATTATAGGGCAGAGGGTCAAAGCTGGTGTACACTTTTTAAATTTTGACCTTTCAGTTCATATTAGCATATATCACTGATTCCAAAAACTTTGGCAAAAATACGTCCACTAAGTAAAGAGTTAAGTCTTTTAAAAATATATTACATTTTCATAAATAAAAAACAATTCACATTATAATCAAAGGGTCTATTGCACATAAGTAAGGTCCTTTTTATATAATTATTTTAATTTGCTTTGATTAATGATTAATTGCTAGCCCCGTGTCTAGAAAATCAGTTGTCCTTGGGTAGGATACATTCATTTCAACTTAATTTAAGAAAAACTAAAGTTATTATTTTAATTAAATATTGTCTTTACCACATTCAAGAGCATCTTGTAACATGTTTTAAAAATACAAACAGTGAGCTTTGAGTAATGCCTACTATTATTGTGTGGTTACACAATATGTGTCCGACATATTCGTCACCACCGTCAGACATTGACAAAAAGTAATAAATCCATTTGGAAATCTTCACTGCATGCAGCACGAATACTCAAGCTCCAGTAATGTTTAGATTTTCTCTAAAACTTGTTCATATTTTTGAACACTGCTGCAGTCACAACCATTAGATGTCAACACCCTTCAGTTTTGTATAAAAAATATTAAGTTCGATTAGGACAGAAATGTATACTTTTTAAGAAGAGGTCGAAATTAGCAAGCAACAGAGGAGAAACAAGATGGCTAATCTGCAACTCCTGCATGTCATTGAAAAAGGGTAGTTTTTTTTGTCACCTTTGTCATTTTTTCTGTCTGACGGTGGTGATACAAACCTCCAAATGGTCATAGGAGGGCCTAATATAGTTGTTTATCACAAAAATAAGAGCTGCAATGTTTTATTAATCTCTTTTATATTTTTTATTTAATGATAATATTGTAATTCCTTTTATGTTTCTTCTCTGTCACCAACCCCTAGGGGATATTAAGTCCGTCTCTCATGATTTCCTATCATGCCATGTTCATTTGGCTTACATTATTTAGTGTGTACATATTGCTCCTACAACTTACCTTCATAGCACATACTACACAATATCCCCTACGCATCTCCAATAATTAAAACTAAATGAAAATAGAAATCAGATCCAACATTTCATTGTTATTTTACCTTTTCACATGTGTTATATTATGAGAGTTATGATGATGAAGTTCATCATGGAGATTGGCTTGCATCCATTTATGACCAGAACTGGTGGTTAGCAAAGGCTGTCACTGTGGATGCTGTTCACAAGGATGTTAAAGTAGAGTCTTTCCACCCCCATGGGCCCAGTAAACAATTCTATCCAAAGAGAGGAGGAAAAGATATCAGACCATTTGACCATATTCTGGTCAAACGTATAGAACCATCTTCACCAAATCAAGTGAGGGAGATAAACAACCTGTCTGCTAAAGTCATGGACTTCATAGAAGAAAGACATGTAGACCATATGCTTCTTGATAAAGCCAAATGATTGGTGGATTGATATCATGAAATACTAACCAGAGTTCACTTATGAATTACTATTACCGTTATCCTTATTATAGGGTCACATGTGTTTTCTGGTATTTACACCGAATGCTTACTGTATTCTGAAACATTTCAGCTCATGGAAAAGAGACGAAAAGCTTTTGTTATTCTTTGTAAATGATTGTCTTTGGTCCTTTGTACATGATTCTCCCCTGATGGACTTTCTTTTTTAACTATGATGATTTGATATGTGATCATAAATATTTTTTACAATGACTGTTTTATTGTGCGTTAGACCAATATTACTTTAAAATGTTATGACAGTGCTCGGGATTGTTTTGGAGCACATAGTTCAATAAAATTGAAAACAAGAAGCTATTGACTTGAGTGGTATAAATTTGGAATTGTTTGTGATGTCACTGTCACCACCGTCAGAAGGACTTTTAGGTGTTCTTAAATTAATATCCTTAAAAATGTTTATAGGGTGCTACTGATTTATTAAAGTAATGGTGTCTTTTAATAGGAAAATATGTTTGGTAAATAAAAAAACATAACTTTTTTCTTTAGGCTTAAAGCAAAAATTGAGTGTTTATTGTCATTTAAAAGAGAATATATGAAAACATATAGAAGAAATGGAAAAAAAATGAATATTTAACATTTAACAGAATATATAGGAATTATAAGTGCCAGATAAGGCTGCCAAACTCTAAATATATATTAGACCAAATATGTATAAAATAATTAGCTTTTTAGTGGGTCTGACGGTGTTGACAAAAAAGTAATGGCTGAAAAAATGCTTATTTTATGAAAAAAATACAAAATGAGGAGGTTGCACCAGTGCAATGCTGAACAGCCAAGCCCTCGGTCGATAATGATTTAGCCTCTGATTTAGTCATTTAAGGAACTTTTTATTTTTAAAAAAGGATGTTTTATCCAAAATCTGAAGAATCAGTGACATGTTACTCGACTCTCATACTGAAATTGATGTTCAATTGGCTCTTTTATTCTATGATATATATATTAATTCATATATTGATCAGTTGTTATGATACATTCTGAACATATATTTCTGATCATGTTTTAATATAGCAAATTTGAAAAATATTCCACAACAATAATTTTACACATATCTTAGCAGGGTCTTAGCCCCAGTTACAATAAAATAATGATGCATTTTTTAACATTTTATTTCATTATTTATCTCTTCCGTTCAAATAAAGAGTTTGTTTTACACTTGTTGATTTGTTAAAAAAATTGTGAAGACCCCTAAGAGACCTGTTACATAGCGCTGTTTACCTTCATTGGGAGACAGAAGATACAGAGAACTAAATCCCATCCATTGTAACTGAACTCGAGCTATTTTAAGAAAATTTAAGAAACCGTGAAAAATTCCGTTTCTAGCAATGCCAAGATGGCAAAGACATACCCAGAACAGAGGCATACCATAAAGACCTGCAAAGATCATGCAACGAAAAGTCGCAGAAGGGATTGACTCAGGGGCCTTAATACCCTCCACACTGCACGCCACACAAAACACTATTAGCTGTTATGTATCATATTCCTCTAGTTGGTGTATCGCATAAAATCCCCATTAAATACACCATAGTTTCCAAGTGAAAAATGTCAATTTATAAACGCCTGCGCACCGCTTTCTGTCGCTCTTCAGAAATTTATTTTGAAACCGGATACCGGAAGTAATAACTTTTAGTTTGTTTTTTGTTTAATTGACAAAACGAGCTGTATTTATGTCAATGCATACAGGTGTTCTCGACTGTTGGAGCAGCATAGGATCGGGTCTTTGCGTAAGGAGCGTCTGATTGTCAGTGTTACACAGAGAAAGGAGCCATCCTTCCCTCTCAGCTGCGGAGCGGCTTCTTTCTGCACCTTTTGCTCTGCAAACCGCACAATTGGGGCATGCATTCAGTCAGCACAGAGCAGCACACCAACAAGCTGATGTGATCTGGGAGCCTCAACACGGCTGCACAGCGACGGAACACTTTCGTAACGGAGTCGGGAACCTCAGCGTTTGCAGGACAGTTTTAGACTGTAAATATAAGGATACGATTGTGGATAAAAAGGCAGGTGTGTGTCGGAGGGTTTGCACCTTGTTTTTGTTTCTTCAGCCCCCTCGCATCGCTGTCTGGTTTTCATCCTTTTCCCGCAAGATGCAGCCTCTTACCTGACTGATCTGTGGGAACACAGCTGCTGCCTACAGGTCTGTATCTGTAACATCGCTTTGAAGCATTTTTTCCTGATTGCTATTGACAGTTAATCTAGATATTGCATGTGTTTTTGTTGTTGATTTTGAGGGGGTTCAGAGCAGACAGATCTGTCTGTAAGATACCGTCCAGAAGATGCTCTGATAATACCTGCTGTATTCAGCCATGTCCTCACACTGCCCATCTACACATCTGTTGGCAGTTATTATTATTCTGCTGCTGACACAGACTCACACAGTTTTCAAAGATTTTTCTAAGATATCAGAAAAGCCAAACGGGAGCAACCCTGCAGCATTTCACGATTAGATTTTTACCAATTTCTGCAGAAACTGTAGCTGAAACTGCTCATTTATGACATATTCTTGTTAGTCTATGCTTGTTCTTTGTCTTTGTTTAATGAATTTCTTCTCTCCACTCGCTGTAGTTCTCCTCGGGGTCCTAAATCACCATCATCATCATCATCAGGATCTGCCAGTTCAAGCAGGACAAAATAGAGGTTGACGGTGCTTCATCAAATTTCTACCTGTCAGAAAGAAACCTGCAGAAGATGACTTCATCTGAGCTGATCGCCTGAAAGCAGCATGAGATAACTGCTGATTCAAGCTATTTTCTCTTTGAGGGCTGCTCCAAAAAGATGTTCTTGTATATGAGCTGACTGACGGGGTAGTGGTCTCAGTGGTGATCTAGCAAGAGACGTACCCAGCAGCTCGGACGTAGACGCCACCAAGAGAGATGGCTCGCCCGGGATCGGGGCTATTGGTGCCCATGAACGGTGTGGGGTACCCACCTCAGAACCTGGCCCGGGTGGTGGTCTGGGAGTGGCTGAATGAGCACGGGCGCTGGAGGCCATACAGTGCGGCGGTGTGCCACCACATCGAGAACGTACTGAAGGGGGATGCCCGGGGAAGCGTGGTCCTGGGGCAGGTGGATGCCCAGCTCTCCCCTTACATCATCGACCTCCAGTCCATGCACCAGTTTCGACAGGACACAGGTAAGAGGTGGGAAATCATCCTTTCTGTGGGCAGAGATGATTTGTCCGATGATTTTACGGAGAGTACAGATGACATAACCTGAGATAGTACAGTGGAAATGAATTGACCCCTTACTGGTTTGCTTTTTGTAACCTGGACAAAAATCAAAAAGTAAAAACACAAGAGGCCGGAAAACTAGTCAAACACACACACACCACAACCTGTTCCCCTCACACACATACATAATCTATATATAATCTATAACCCTTATGTACCATTATCTATCTTATATTATTAACCTTCTAATACATATACAATCTATTCCTAACATTCCTGTATATTCTGTATAATCTGCATAATCTGTATAATATGTGCATATAGCTCCCATATTTATATTATATTTACACAGAACATTTTATTTTATTCTTTAACCATCCTTGTACACCTCTATATAAACATCGATATCCTGTATTACTTCTGGATAGATGCAAACTACATTTCGTTGCTTGTTCTTGTGACAGTACAATCACAATAAAGTTGAATTCTATTCTAAACCTAATTATTTTTCCATTAAGCATTTGTAATAACTGGCAATCAGCTAATTATAGAAGTGGGAATTGTGGCCCCTTTGTTACTTTTGCACTTATATTATACTTCAGCCTCTTTCGGCCTCTTTAAGATCAGATCGCAGCATCTCAATTTGATTTATTTCTGAACTTTGACCGAAGACCTCCAAAAGCTTCATTTAGGCAGTCGGAAGTAGGCCACATAATGTGCTTTGGATCTTTACCCTACTGCTTCACAACTGTGTTTGAGCGTAAGTTCAGAAATGGTGGCTGGAGATTCTGATTCAGAATTTTCTGGTAGGGAGCAGATTGTTCTCTCTGTTACAGTGAGTTGTTTTAACCCTGAAGCAACAAAGCAGCAACATGCCATCACAACCATTATGTCAGTTTGAGGCTGTTATCAAAAAAAATAATATTTGCCTTAGAATGGATTTAGCAGAAAATACACCTTCCAAAAACAAAACACGCTTTTGTTCTGCTCAATCCACATTTTTTCCAAGCCTTACGTCTTTGTCGACATTTTGATGTAAATGTTAGAAGGGCTTTGGTTTTCATTTTGGTCATCGGGGGTTTCACCTTGGAGCTTCCCTTTCTTTGCTCTATTTCTTTCTTGTTCTTATAAACACAAACGGAAGAAATGTACATAGAGGCAAATACTTTTTCACAACTCTGTAAAGGTAGCTTTATGTTTTAAATAAATATGGGCAAGTAGGAGATTGCCACACTATAGTAACCTTGATTGAAAATAATGTATTTCAGTATTAACACAAAGATTTGCAATTTATAATGCTCCTTTGTTTCTTTCTAAAACATCTTGCTAACTTTATTTTTAAACTTTCATACGAACCATAAGGCAGCATTCCTTTAGTTTCTGATTCATTACAGCTGGTTCACTATGCTCCAGAAGAAAACTTTGCTCACTCCAGCGCTTCTTCTGGTGTCTTTGATTAATTCATGGTGAGGACTGTTGTGAATAAGATGCCAAACTGCAAATTAAAACAGAAGCAAAAGGAAACACTAAGGTTTTTAAAGGCTAGTTATGATGTTTTCATGTCGGATCAGCTTTATTCAGTGGGTTGAATGTGAGCGACCTTGACAAAGGTCAGCAAGAGCAAACGGCCCATCTCATCAAGATATCGCCTTTATGTCTGTTCTCATTTTAAAGAACAGAATTACACTTACAAATCTGTTAAAGTACTTAGGAAGTTTCACCTTTTTAAAAAATCATCACAAATAGACATTATGCAAGTTTTTCTAATGAAAACTATATTTAAAATAGCCTTTTTATTTGACCCTTTATGACTAAAACATCATTTGATGATCAAACTGACACCCAAGTAGTTCAGCAGGAATGCATCTACAGCCCTATAGCCTATTTTCCTTAATTTACTTTGGCTCAGAAGTTCCTGGGCTGTTTGGTAGATATGACATCAAATGCATCCATGTTAAATGCCTCCAACCTAGCAAATTATCAAAGCCTTAAATTCAAGATGGATTTTATGGATATTCAGAAGTGCCTGACATCCAGCTCAAAACAATCCTGGTAACGTGAAGAAAGTAAAAAAAAAATAAAAAATTTTAAGTGAGCTACAAGGACGAACAGAAAAATCCTGCAGTTCACTGTTTTGGCCACAGGTGGCAGTATCATTAGAAAACTCAGTAAACTTACATAAAGCATCTGTAAATTAAAAAGGTGCAAATGTTTGGACGTTATTTTTTGTTTCCTTTTAAAACTAATAATACACAGTTTCAGTGTCTGTCAGGCAGTTTTTAGCTGAGCTAAATGTTAACATTCTGAGTTAAACATGGTGACCAAAAATTCTGTTTAGGTCAATTTGAAGAATGTGGTTATTAATGAAAAACCTAAATATTATTTACACAGGAAATTGAGGAAAGAGGAAGCAGTTTTCAATCTTCTTCTTGTGGGAAACATCTACTGAAAAAAGGAACATGTAAAAACTTTTTCAGATAAACTGTAAGAAAAATTCAAAGACATTGTAGCACTCTGAGGCCTGGTCCACATGTAGCAGGATATCTGGGAAAAATTACACATTTTTATACATTTATGCCTTTCAGCAACACATAAATGTCATTATACATCCCTTAAAACAAATGATCCTATAAACTCCATGATTTATTTCTAAATCATGGATCATGTTGTGGTTGTCTTTAAATGATTCTTATGGAAAGAATCAGTGGCGTATTTCCGTGGGCTGGCGTGGATGAAAACATTTAAAAAAAAAAAAAACTCCTGTGGGTACAGTATTGTTTTTTGAAACGATGTAGGGAAGATATTTGTCAAGACTGGGCCTGAGTGGACTGCAATTTTAAGATCTTAGAGGATTTGATACAAAATGAAGATGAAAGCAAAGTTATCTTCGGCAGGTAAGATGGGAACTGTTAAAGACATGTAAACAGAACCCCACTTGGAAAATAAAAAATGGGGGAGATTAGAGCTTCTTTTCAGTAATCATAACTTTTATTTTCTTTTTTGACAAGATAAATTTTTATGCTGAGGTGTTTTTCTAATCAGCTAGAAATCAGTTATCCATGAGCTCAATATCGTGAAGCTCTATTCAATGTGGAGGACACATGTCACACTTTTCAGCCTGAGGCGGTGAGATCTTGGTTTTCTTCTCTCCTTTGTGGACGTTATATAACATGAAAGCGTCACATGGCTCACAGACGTACACTTGGGATCCGTAGAAGGTGACCCCACAGTGCATTGAACTGCGTCGTGTCACCTTTAATGGGTTTGCTGTAGTTAATTTTCATGTGTTTTTTTATGTCAGAATAGGGACGGGACAGAAGCATGGCTATAATTTTGTAAGGACTTTGACATATCGAATAAGATCTGGATGAGATCTGTGTAGTTGGTAATTAACATGTTCTGCAGGCAAACACTGAAAATATACAGAATATTTTTGCTCTGGTTTAATTTTATTAGTTGAAAATTTATTCTTCTTTTTGTTATGTCATTTTTTTTGTTGTGCAATTGCTGACGAGTATAAAACACCTTGCAAAAATATTAATTTACTTTGGAGTAAAATCAAAACACTCTTGTAAAGTTGTTTACAAAATATCTTTACTTGAATAAAGTGAAATAAAATTAGATTTTTATCATCTGAAAATAGTGTGTGGCACAAACTGAGAGCTGCCAACATGGTGGTCCATTAAAAATACCAAGCTGGGGTAAAGAGAGCGTGATTTGAACAAGCAGCTAAAAATCCAATGCAATTCTACAGAAGCTGCAGCTCACTTTGAATGGACAGTTATTCACTGCACACTCCATAAATATGACCCTTAGAAAATACTGGAAAGAAGACGGTCATTTGGTCAGATTAAACAGATTAAACAGATTAAACTGTAAACCTTCATGCATAAAACTAAATATAAAAGAAAACTAACGCTGTTTATTGCTCTAATCAATCAAACTGTCTCCAGCTTGAAGCATTTGTTGAATTAATTATAGAGAATAATAGTAAAAACAGATTTAGCAGATTTCTCCCCCCTTTTCCGCTTTAAACATGTGGAAGCGAGGGCAGTCTTTTCAATCCTGGAATGCTTTAAGACGTCAGGCTTAGTTTCTAAACCTTTTCATTGATGTTTTTCCCTCCAATAGAGCGTCTGTGTTTGACTGACTGCAAGAGGAGCTGGTGAACACTTTGTCAGCCATTACCAGGGAGTAAGAACTGGGCCTGACGTTTATCTCTTCTCTTGGTGTTGTTCGGTGCGCTGCCTTCGCCTCTGTCTGGGATAAAACTGTCACAGCACAGCCTAACAAGAAGCGATCCTCTAAACCTTTACCTCCGGTTCCTAAATGTGCACAACCTACAGCCAGGACATCATCTTTGATACAAAGAAGCTTGTGTGCTTGTTAAACTCTGTGTTGAATGTAGTGTACTGAGATGGCGTTGTGTCAACAGATTGCTAGGCATCAGTTTTACTTTGATGTCTGCTGTATTTGTAGCTTCTTTACTGTTTACAGGCTTACAGAGCGTCCATTATCTCATCCTCTAAAGGCAGTTTTAGCAGGAACTGGAAGGAGATGTCGCTCTCCGTGTACGAGTGTGACAATTTGACCAGATCCTGTGTATGTGTGCGTGGGTTTGTATCCTGCCCCAGAGAGCTGTGCAGGGACACTCTGCTCTCCTGTGGGTTTGGGAGGTTCTTCTGTGGGTAGAAACCAGGCAGACTCACTCCATCTAATGAGATGGGAGGTTTAGGTCAAAGCACACTCCCTTTAATCAGAGCGTCAGGGGGACGGCGAAGCCGCCACAGATGATGCAGGAGGGTCCCTCTCATTGGTTATTAGTCTAAATGTGCATGTTTAATTTGCATTCCACTTCAGCTGCAGCGGATAAATCCTGGTGCCGGAGCTTTGGTTGGGCCAGCTTTTGTTTGAAGGCGACGGCTGGCTGCTGGCCAATCAGGATCGATCTATTCTCCCCTGATGCACGTCTGAAATCTGAACACTGCGATGGACAGATCCCCTTTCACTGCAAAGCTCCCTTGGTGAAACTTACTGGCTTGTTCTGACATACACAAACACCCCCGAGGCTCTGGATTGGATGTTATGCCCTCCCATTGATCCTGTGGGTTGTTTTTTAAGAGCCTTTTTATTATGGGGAGGAGGCACTGATCAGCTCATCTGCATGTGTCTGCATTATTCTGGCTTGTTGTGACCTTTTTTACCGGAAGACAAATTTGCTTTGTGAGGAGCAGAAATTAAAATGCAGCACGTTACCCGTGGATGATCTTTTCCATCGACATCGGATAATTGAATTTGTATCCTGATTATTTGCTTGCTTTGCTGTCCCATGAGTTTAAATCAGCATTCAAGTTTAATATTTACCAACTGAGTGACTAAAATGTTTACTTTAATTAAACGTAGAATTAAAAGTTGTTACGGTGCCTTGCAAAAGTATCTGTCTTAGACTTTGACATGTCTCATGATAATTGCAGAATATATTTTTTTTGGAACCAACAAAGGGTTGGTTTTTAACATTTTACATATAAAATGTTTGACATGCCTTTGAATTCATCATCATTCATTACCTTCCCAAACTGTAAGTACTTTGTTGCTGTTATCAGATTTATTTTTTTTGCTTTGCCAAATCTCAGCCATATCAGATGAGCAGGGGGGCAGAAAGCCAACCAAGCAGGACCTGAATGTAAAGGAGCAGACTGAAATAAGAGCTCACTGTGTGCTCTGGATCTACTTGCAAACACCAGGGGGGTGCAGCGGGTATGGGGTGGGTGATTGCCTCAGTGGGAGAATTTAAAAAGCTGCAAGGGATCAGAAGTACCATTTTCAACTGCTTAAGCCAAAGTTGAACCGCATGACTACAAAGTTCATCACACACGTTGGGCATCTCCACCTCCCCTCCTAAACCCGCCCCTCTGTCCCATCATAGTACATCTGGAGTCAGAATTCTGCTAACTTTTAAGGAAACAGTGATTAACCCAAAGATCTTTGCTAATTTTACTTGCCACACTAGAAAGAAAACAGTACTGTTTCGATTGGCATGATTTCCTGAAAAGTAACCAATCACAGGAGATTTACTTTGAAGCGAGTGAGCAGTAACAGATCCACACCCGAGTAGGAGGGAGGCTAAGAGCGCGAGGTAAGAAAGCCATAAGCGCAGAGATGGAGCATCGGCGAAGAGAATAAAATATGATTCGCTGAAAAAATGCCTTGGAGTATGTAGCAGCTTCCTTGGCTACAGTCCAAAAGAACCACCACAGCATGATGCTGCCACCACCATGTTTCAACAGGGGCCTGACATGCAGTGTTGTTTTCCCCTCCAACTTAACGATTTTCCTGTCAATCGAAAGGCACAGATGCCCACAGCACTTTGTGGATCTCTTTTTATAGACATGTTTGAAAACCATGCATCGTTTTTCGCTTTGCCTCACAATGATGTGCTACTTTCTGGCGATCCATCACATAAAATCTGAGTGAAAAGCGTTGAGCTTTGTGGCGGCAACTTGACAAAATCTGATCATGTTTATGCAAAGTGTTGGATGTCACTATCTGTGATGAGTTTCTGCAGAATTGCTCAGGGTTTGTTCTTTTTTCTATTTTCATGGTGCTCATTATTGCAAGAAGGCCAGTGTGTGCCTGCAGAGATAAACCTCTATCAGCAGCTGTTGGCTGCTGTGCTGCCATGCCAAGGCTTTGTTTGTTTTGGTTGCAGAGGCTTGAGAGCCTCCTCTTCTCTCCTTTGGCTCATTACCTATAACTAACTGCCCTCTCTGGCTAATTACAGTGCAAAAACAGCAGAAGACAGAGACCTCATTAGGGGTTATGTTTTGGTTGGGTATTCAGAGCTACCTGTGCACTGAAAAGACTGCATATCATTGAAGTGCTGCGAATTTGTTCTTTTTCTTTTTTTTCTCTTTTGTTGTTCAGTATGGAGTATGTGTGGGAACGGTTTCGGTGGTCTGTGGGAGGAAGCTGTGAAAAGGATTCCTGTTATGTACGTGAGAAAGGTGAGGTGGAGTGTATGTCAGCTCTGACTGTGAAATCCCATCTGCATCAGAAGAAAGTGAAACTGAGCTGAGAGTGTAGACTTTAAAGAGATGTAATGAAACCAGCTAGAAATAGACGCAGCCCATTTGTTGTTTGGTGTGACTGTGGTACGTTTGCCATAGCTTTAAAACAGTTCCTGATGTAATAGATGATGCGTTTGGTTTTTCTGGTTACAGAGAAGTGAATATAAAAAGCTGATCTCATGACTTTTTTTCTTTTTCAAAGTCGATCCCAAGAGTGTAAACGTATTAATAAACAGATCAGGTTTATTCACCCTGATAGAATTTTCTGGTGGTCTGACCTCCTGACTCCAGCTCAGGCAGGAGCTAGTTAGTTTTTTATAAGCGCTACAACAAATAAAGGAGAAAACTTGTTAAATCTTCTTTGAAAGATGGCAGTTTTATATGCAACAGAAAATGAAGATCTATCAAATTATTTCTGCTTTTAACTGAGCTAAAAAAAAATGGCCAGTCGGTTACAGTTTGGTTCAAACTGTGTAAATGGTGGCTCTTTAAACCAATATAACCTCTGTTTATTACACACTTTAGTACAAATTTCGTTTTGATATTAATTTTGTCTCCTATTTGTTATCTTAATTAGATAACTTTTTGTTTTCCTCAGTGTGTGTAAAAAATATCTCTGTTAATAAAGAGCAACTGAGTAATGAGGCTTCCCAAACATGTAAAACCTCACGCCTGGTTTATTCGCTCCAAGTCTAATTTTAATTTCCTTTCTGTGACATTTTAAAAGTGAGAATTTGATTTAAACTCAACTATGAATCTTTTTAGCCACTAATTCTCCTTATGGGTTTGGCATGAAACAAAGACTATGAGGAAAAGTAATTTATACCCACTGTTATGTAGGGTGGAGGAGTAGTGATGCTGTGGGCTGCTTTGCTTCCCTTGACTTCATGGACTCTTTGAAATATTAGGTTATGAGCCTTTTCACAATGTTCCAGTTACAGTCAAAGAAAGCAGTCATTGTCAGTCATCCTGTGTGGGTAAATCACAGTATGTTTGTAAGTAACCCAAAACACACGGTAGGACTTTTATTTTTGGAGTTTAAACAAATTTTCCCCTGATGGATCATTTGATATATGATCAATGATTTGAAGAATGTGAGGGAATTTAATTATTGAGTAGCTGCTCTCAGTCTTTTACATGGTGGGCAGGTTTCGTTATATTCTTTAAGATATTTGTATCTCAGTTTATACCTTCATTACAAATAAAAACCACAGATTATGATCATTAATGCATTTTTCCTCATAAATCCTTTCTTTAATTGTGTTTTTTTTCAGAGAGGTTTTTATTTACATCATCAAAACATCTTTCAGTCAGGGTGGTGCCGAGGTGTCATTTACCCTTCTCAGGGGCCCATTATGGCCCCAAACTGCTGGCTGAATTCCACTTGCATGTCTGCAGGAAAGGAAGATGAAGGGAGGAACCTGCAGAGGTGAGGAGTGAAGAGGAACACGGGGAGAAGTGAAACGGTTTCCTGATGGGAAGTGACAGAGTGGAAGGAGGGAATGAATCACCAGAGAGCTTAAGCCTTGTTGCTGTAAAACATCTACTCAAGCATTAATAGTTTCCATTTTGATTTTATTTTAATCAAGCCATATTTATTAATATTTGTTGTTGGCTACCTGATTAAACATTTCCTTTGTAGAGTGTGACGGTGGGAGGATGATTACTGCCACAAACACTGGCATGATTCTTAAAAATGTCTCTAAAATAAACTGATGCCTTTAGTATTTATGTAACTGTCTCAAACTTGAAACTCAAAACATTTTGTTATATTTGAATCAAATGCTTTATTAATTATCAGGTATTAATTATCAGACAAATGTAACCCAAGTTATTCAAATAAATGCTCTCAGGATTAGCTGTGTGATTATGTTTTGATCTAAATGCAAATAAAGCAGCCCCAAACCAGGCTTAAGACAAATAAAAAATACAGCTATAAATCAACCAAATGAATTTCATTTGTGTATAAAACTACAATATCTATTTGATTAATTCAGTTTTTTGAGGTAGTTAAGTTTGATTCTCCCGGATCTGTACAACCAATCAATGTCTGAAATATGCCTGTCTGACAACAGGAAGTAGGAAAATTGTGCTTTCACACCAAACATGGACTGTGGCTTCCTGGTATTTCAACATCTTGAAAACTTGCTATAAGTGATTGAATCATGAAATTTGCTCTCCTGCAGTGTATTTATTAATCCTACTGTGTGGCGGTTTGCAAAATAAGAGCCAGACGGTCGTTGAGTTTAAAGATGACCTGGTTTATAGGGTCAGGGCACCTTGCTCTGTTTTTTTCCCTCTTCATCTTTATTACATTACTGTGATGAGTATAGTGTCCACAGCTACAGGCGGCCTCAGGCTGTGTTTAGCTTTGGTCGTAGAATTGTCTCTTCACGTCACGTTCGAACACCTAATCCAGCAAGTCGCCACTTTTAACTTCTAAAGTGGATATCTTACTTTTCCATCAGGGAAGCAGCTTTAAAGCTCCTCTCTGTGCTGCGTTCCTTATCAGGCTTGTCTGGGAGGTCGCTTAGATCAGAGCTGGCTCAGGCTGCTGCTGCCAGAAAGCCAGGATTATCAAAGGCATTATCAAAGCATTGTCTGGGTAAACTCTCCTCCATCTCCTGCTTCCATTTATTGGCTGATTCCTTGTTGAACAAACGAGAGTTGAGCCTGCATCTTAAAGTATCCTCACATCCTGTAAATCAATCCTGTGAAGACCGTCTTACACAGGTCAGAGCAGCTGTTGCATAATGTAATTAAATATAGTGAACATAAACCTATCTGAATGAATAACGGTATAGAACAAATCATTGTCTATAGGCGCTCTCAGTTTTGCATCCAAAGTTTTATCTTTTCTTGTTTTTTTAGAAAATCTCTGTTGATGTTTGGTCTAAGATATTTAAAGCAACTATGCCAGAGGAGAAATTATATGTAATGCAATCAACAATATTGTTGTACTATTTTTTTCACTGTACTGATCCTGAGCTCAGCAAGAAAGATTTTTATTTACATATGAATATTGAGAAAAGCCTTTGTTTCTGTTGAATAAAACTAATTATTCAATAAGAATTTTCTGGACTTTTAAAGTATCATGGACTCATGATTTAAATGGTAATTGTAAGATTGTTGATAAGGACTAAATGATGGTGTAGCGTTATGGTTAAATAAGTTTCACTTCTTCATACCCCTTTAAGCACTAAATTATATCAATAGCATAATTATATATGTCCTTAATTATGCATAATTTTTGTGTTGAATTTGTATTTTTTTTCTGCATCCTGTGAAATTGTTAATTTTATTTCAGATAATTAAACTTTTATTCTTAAATTATTACATATTGTAAAATAAATCTCAAGAAGGGCTTACTCAAAAAAAAAGCAGTGCAGTAAAAGTTGTGTATTTTATATTTAATGTTTTTTTTTTCTTTATCGGAAATTGGTGAGACAATGGGGTTCAAAATAATTGTATTTTAGTACTTTTAATCCAAGTGTTAGCTTAAATTAAGAAATATAAAATGAGTTTTCAGGTCAGTGCACAGCACTTGGTGATGCTCCATGCAGTCTGCTCTTCTCAAAAACTGTATAACTTCAGGGGGTCGAATCCGTCGCTGAATGAGTCATATCACCCAAACTGCTGCTTTACAGCAGTCTGAGCTCCCCTTAAACACAAGAGCTAAATAAAAGAAACATTGTTGTTTGGCAAAAAGACAGATATGAGACTTCAGAAATATTTTTGGTTTTCTGATTTAGGATTTAATCCATATGGTTGAACCTGGCCTTGAATATACAAGGAACTCACATGACATCTGTTGGTCCGAATTGGTCTCCTGTCAGATTCTAAAACATGGAGGAAGCCTCTTTCGTTTTCCAGCAGTGCCATTTTTGCTGTTGTTTTTAGTAGTTAAAAGTTACATTGTGTTGCCTTAATAAGATTATACTTGATGAACTTTGATTTTATAAATTTACATACTGTTAGTCATGTCTGAAATTACTTTAAAGTCTCTTTTACTGCATTAGACAGTGAACTGATTGAAGTTATGCAATAAAAAGTCCCCTTTCCCTTAAAGCTCTCAATCTAAAAGTTGCATCAGTGTTCCGAATGCTTTGAATTCTCAAAGCTGGGTGAAAAACTTTTTGGTGTTGACTTTTTTTCTGACCGCAAGGTCAAACACAGTTTAGAAAGATGACAAAAATGGGAAGAATGTTTGTGACAAGGCATGGCTCAGGTCCCTACAAGAAACATCACTTATTCTGATTGTGTCCTGCCTGAGCGCTGGCTGGAATATCAATGCGAGGTGCTTCCATCCTCCACTCCTCTTTCCTTTGTCACCTGTAAGCACTTCTAAATCACGGTTCTTGGTAGGAGGCCAAACCCAGAGAATGGCAAACTGGAGGAGCATCCTGCAGTAGCTTGTGAGGTTGCAGGTATTGCTGGCAGCCTGCAGCCACTTTCCCTTTTTGGGAGAGTTGCTCACATGCAGTAGCGTAGCATGTCTGCAATGTATTCAAGGCTTATAGCAGCTGTGTATCACGGTTCCATCCCGTTTGCCTCTGGTCTGTTATTTGCTTTTCATCAATGCTTTTCAGTCAAAGGGACATTTTATCATTTGAAAGAAAGCAAGGATTTTCATTGCACAGTCTTTCTGGTACTGCTTCGTGTCTGGGGCCATCAGGTTTTATGAATGCCAAAACGCCATTTGTATTTATGACATTGTGATTTAAAAAAGAGGTGTTGATTTAGTCCTTCTGTTTCTTTTTATCTTTGTCCTACTACTGGTCTGCTCTTGTTTATAGACGGTGTCTGAGGTTTAGTGCTGATTAATCGAGCATTTACAGTATTAAATTTGACTGTTTTAACATTACAATAAAACAGTCCATTTTTGCATTTCCATAAAAATGCAATTGGTGAATTTCATTAAAACATATTTTTACAATATTTTTCTAAGCTGTCGTTATATTCAGCTTAGGAGATGGATGTTCTTCTGTAAGTCAAAAGCAGACAACCAGAATAGGAAGAATTGTCTTAGGGTGTGCTGCTCACAGTGCTACCCTGCATGGCACGTACCCTAAACTCAGGAATACCTGGTGTGCTGCAGCTGTGGGTCAATGTAAAACAGATTGTTGATTTTGGTTCCTACCAGTCAATGTGACATTGCTGCTTATCTACCATCTATTCTCAAACAGAAAGCGTTTAACATATCTGTCTGGATGATATGTTTGATTTGACTCTATACAGTGCGCTATAAAAATAAACTAATTGAATTGAACAGAATCACCAGTGGCCATGTTTACCACTAGGACCTATAAGTTGTCCTTGTTCAATATTTAGCTTCCTACTGCAGCCTTAAGTGTTTATTCTTACCTTGAATCACTAGATTTCCAAAAGGCTGCCAACATTTTATCACATGCATGCACCAGAATAGACAGAGATTGAACGCTAAAAAGAGGCTGTTTGCTGTGCTTCTTTCAGCCTTCCTGTTATCCGCAGAAAGTGTTGCCCTCTCTTAATGCTTGGTGCATTTACTGAACTGCATGCCAGAAACACTGGCTAAAAATCCTTGATGCAGTTCTGCAGTAGCTTGTTAGAATCAGAGATTACAAGCGTCCTTCCTCTTTGAGCTACAGAGGCTTTATTTTTCCACTTGCACCTTCTAAACCAGCGGCAAGAAAGGGGGGGGGGGTAGTTATAGATCTTGCTTTTCTGCCGCACCTCTTTGTTTAATCCAAATTAAATAAGTTGACCCTTATCTGCTCTAGAGTAATAACTACTCCTTACAATTTCATAAATGAATCATTAATCATTGCTCCTATTTGAATTATGCATAGTTCTACCTACTGTTGGGACCTTGGGGGTGTGAAATCTGCTCCTTGAAGTGATGCAGCCTTAAAAACACTTTTCTTTTAATATCCATTCAACCTTAATTTTTAGAGCTCAGTTTTAACACACTTTAAATATTTAGTTGCTTTGGTTTCTTCCTTTGTCATCTCAGCTCGATCGATGACTTCTGAATCAGGGATACCTAAAATGACCTGCTTTCCCTGCTCCTAAGTCAGAGCATGGTGCATCCCAAGCTGCGGTCACCCTTATTAATGCTTTTAGGGCCCATAGCCTGAGGAATTAAATTAAGTAAGCAGCAGATATATTAATGTAAAGATATCTGATTTGCTAAGAAAAGGAAAGCCTATGCGTGTATGATGTTTAAAGTCTGAACTGGTGAAATGTGATTAAAGTTGTAAACCCGTGGAGAAAGGTACTAGGCCTGATTTTTAGATGTAAAAAAGAAAATCCTTGAGAAAGTGCAGCATGGTTGAGGTGAAATAGTTGAATCCATCTCCACTTTAAGCAGTTGAAGGGCTTTGACAGCCTCTCAACGTTCTCACACCTCGTCCACTTTACTGCTGATCAGAGCTGACCACTGTCGTCTGGCACAGGGACAGTTGGTGTTAATGTGGCCAGACGTTTCCTCCGATAAGGCCTGAGCATGTCTGACAGCCACGAAGTGGATTATAAAAGCCCATCTCAGCAATCTCTTTACTGCATGTTCTTCTCAGTGAGTCATATTCCCTTTCCATAGTCCAAGTTTTTTTTTCTTTTTTTTCTCTTTGGTAATTTGTTATAAATGATTGTTGCTTGGGGAAAAAAAACCCACCCACTTAACATATTTTGTAAGCTGTGAGTGTTGAGTAGGCCGTCCGTTAGACCTGTATTTGGTTGTGTGACTAAAGCAGTGAGTCAGAAACCTGATGTCCAGAGATAAGGTGTTTTTTAGAATCTTCATTTTGTGCCAAATTGTTCTTAATAGAGTTGCATAACGCTAAGTGTTGCATGTGCAATGCAGCAGAGGTCATTTGATGGAGAACAGCATGACCTTTTTCTCAAACTCTCTCGCCGTGTGATTCGGCCCATTAGTACAGTTTCGGCTGAGCAGACGGTGGAGGCTGTTGTCATGGTGTGAAGCCTGGCGTGAAATATGGCGTCGCCGTGGAACACTGCACTGCATGAAGGTATGGGGAGTAAAAGGTGTATGCGTCATCGTCTCCTTCTAAATGGAGGGATGAGAGCTGATGTTGGTAATGTGAGTTCAGATGGCTGCATGTCATCAAGCACAAGAATGCATCTAATTGCGTCCAATGCATCTAATTTGCCTTAGAAGTTGAATTTGATGGAAAAAAAGTAAGTATATGTGATTAGAAGTTTATAAAATCTTGATTAGAGTTTAATGAAATACCAACATTTTACATATTAACAAAGATAATAAGATGCTTAAGATAAAAAAGGCTTATGTGCTTTCTTTTTTAACCTGTATCAGCATCATTTTAGCTAACATTAGCTGTGGGTCAATCGATAAAGAATATATAAAAAAAAAAATTATATATA
>JAUZNJ010041481.1:0-10024 GCA_034780135.1 Jordanella pulchra | reverse complement strand
ATATAAATGTGCTGCCTGACTTTTGAAAGTAGAACTGCTTTGTGTCCTCTGTATAATTAAACATACCGGTAGATTTAGTGTGGTCTTATCATTAGGATTGTTTCCCTCCTACAGGACTGAATTATCACAAGTAGCAACTGGGAATGATTAATCTGGAAGGGTGCCAGTACAGAGGATACCTCAGAAGTACAGGGAGTTAACAGATGAGGATAAAAATAGCCAAACAGATGTTTTCACCTATTTCATTATGTCATTCATATCACATGCTGTGCTACAATATTTATTGCGAGGTTAGTAGAGTGAGCATGGTGTACCTTGATAAAACACTCTTTGATAAACACATTTTTTTACTTCAAATCCATGGTTTTATTTATTTTTTTTTTATTTATTAAGTAGAGTTATTTTAATTTGTCACAGTCAAATTGTCCCTTCTGTTGATTGTTAGTATTGCTCACAAAATCTGAATCTAAGTTGCCTCTTAATTTACAAGAGATGGGGTATTTGCTGAATATGTTGCAGTCCATCAACTAGCCCAGTGCTTTTCAAACTTGATCCTCAGGACCGACTATCCAGCATGTTTTGGGAGCTGCCCTTACAAACCCGACTTATACAAATAGTGATTGATAGGCCTCCGAAACTCTTGGTGGCTGTAAAAGGGGGATTGCTATCATTTGAGCCATGGCTGTGTGTTGTAGCAGGGACACCTGTTAAATATGCAGGACAGTGGGTACACTGTATACACATCAAGAATATACACATCAGCTGCTTTTGAAGTCCCACAGGCCAAAAAAAGCCAGATAAGACTCCTTTTTTAACTTGGCGGCATCCCTCACCACTGGTGTCCAGCAGTGCATTCAAGGGCTGCCACCAGACATGCACTGAGAGCCTTGAAGCCACAGCTCTGACAAGCCCCCTGACCACGGAGGTACAGAACTTTGCCCACTCGGGGCTCAATGTTCCCCATCTCCATCGGAATGAAAATGAAGTTCTGCCGGAGATGACACTTTGTTTCACAGGAGACTTTGCCAGGCCTTCCCAGCAAACCCATACAATATATTTGGGCCTGCCAGGTCTGACCGGCTTCTACTATCGGAGCCAACCCACCATCCGGTAGTGTTAAGCCTGGGTCACACCGGCTGCGTACGACTTTTTAATCTCCGATCACACTGACAGCGTGTAGAGAGGTTCCTATACGCAGGGTGAGCAGATCTGTGCAGATCTGTGCAGATTTTCTTCACTTGTGTCTCTATGTCACACAAATTAACCAATTTCAATCATTTGACTGTGACAGATTATTAAAAATTAATAAATAAAAATAAAAAGAATTCGACTGGTGTAGCTATAAAGCAAAGCCCCACTCTATGAGTCTTTGCAGCATCTCTCAAACTAGAACAGATAGAAAATTTTGTAGGCTTGTATTAAAAATCTAATAGTAACTGTGAAACATTGTACAAAGAAAAGTCCATAGACCTGGATGACAGAGTCTGGTGCGAATGAACTTGGCTGACCTGCACAGAGTCCTGACTTTGAACTGATAGAACACCTTTGGGATGAATTGGAGCAGAGATTGAAAGCTAGGCCTTCTCGTTCAACATCAGCGTGTGACCTCACAAGTGTGTTTCTGGAACAATAGTCAAAAATTCCCATAAAGACAGTGAAGCTGTTCTAGCTGCAAAGGGTGGAACAACATTATATTGAACCCCTATGGATTTGGCATGGAATGTCATTAAGCTTGCCCCGCGATAGACAAGCGACCTGTCCAGGAGGTACCTGCATTTCACCCATAGATTACTGGAGATGGGCGTCAGCCCTAACGGATAAGCAGGAGAAGATGGATGGATGGAAAAAATGGGTGTCACTTAGCTAACTTCAGCAAATATATGTGTCAAGGCAGCTGAGTGAATACTTTTGTGAATATATTGTATCTGGTTGACCATGACATGAGCTTAATTCACATTTTAATTTGTTTTTCTAACACACAGCGAATCTTGGAATCTTATTTGATTAAATATATTTTTATTCATATGTCAAATACTTCAGTAGTTATTCCCTGTGTGATTTCTCTTCATTTCATACCACCTAATTTATGGACGAATATGTTTTTATTCTTCAAATATATGAATTCAAAATATTTATTACTTGCATTTGTGTCAAAAAGCTTTATTGTATATATTAACTGAGAGAAAGCAAAGTGTCCAGTGCTGATTTTTTCCCATTGTGTATCCAGTTTTCAAAACATATCTATATTTTACGCAGACAGAGCTAATTTCTGAATTTGCATATAGGTGATTTCAGAGCTTAATGGTTCAGTACCATGACATATTGTAAATGCTGATGGCCTGTAGTTGACTTAATAGTAAATGGTGATGGTCCTGTAGCACTGCTCAGCAGCTCTTCTTTCTGCCATAAAGGGAAGATAGCCATGTTAATTAAATTACTTTTACCTCTTAAGTAGGGCAATTACAAGATTTAATTGGTTGGCAAATGGTTGATTAGCTAGTTAACTAAAGCTTGATTAAAAAGTGTCACAGTAATATGTGGTGTTGATGGTCAATTTCGAGAGGGGGATGGTTGCTGGAGGTTTGTGGGACTTTCAGTTCTATTTGTGTCTAAACAAATGTGTATAGGATCAGAGGAGAACTGTGGGGCGTGTTCCTTCCTGCACTTCTCATTGTGCCTGTCTTGGATACAAAATGTATAAATGTGTGGTGTTGAGGGATTTTCTCAAATCTTTCATTTTACAGCTGACAGCAAAGATAAATGAGCGGGTAAAAGCTTGGCCACCACATAAAGAAAAGACCCCTGGGACAGAGCGGAGAAACATCTGACATTTTCCCTTTTAGCCCAGCTGTACTGCTAGCAGAGATTACTGTTTTTTCAGGAATTTTACCAAGCAAATTTCTTTGGTAAATTAAGATAACATTTCAAATTAAACTGTACATAGCATGTTTATTGAATTTTATGGAATTTTCTTCAAACTAAAGCAAAAATGGGTTATTTGAAAATATGACAGTATTAGGAAACATGAATGCAGAATACTTGCCACCATTTAAAGGGAGTCATTAGCAGGACATAAAACGTTTTCTTGCAAAAGTAGGTGTCTTAGCGTTGGGTTTCTGTTATAATCTGCCAGAAAATCCAAAGTGTGAGAGCGGCTTGTTTTTTTTGTATATGAGCTTTTTATGAAAACCAGAGAAGCAATTTTTATCCTCTTCTATTGACATTGATCCTGCAAAGGGGCTAACATTAGCCTGCCTTGTTGTCACCAATCCCATCTGTATTCCACCAAAAGGGACAGTTCCAGCAATCAGGGACTCCACTGCAGACAGTTTAGAAGTGCTGTTATTTGCGTACGTTTTTTCCCCATTATATAGAAGATTGAACAATCCTGATAAACAAGCCAAGGAAAACTACTAATGTGGTGATAACAAATCCCCATTAACACATATACAAATGTGAAATTCTTTGCTGTACCGTTGTAAGTAAAAATAAAAAAGACAGTTGAATAACTTCTGTTGAATTGTTTTCTCTGAAAAATAATTCAGTTATTTTAAGTTAGTCATGTTCAATTCTGAACCAACATTGCAGTATAATGGTTTAAGGCAGGATATACACTTATGGCCCCCCCCCCCCCCGAGTGGCCCTACTTCCATACACAGATTCAATGTGTAGCACATAATCCAAATACAACTGGCTTTCGAGGTAGCAAGTTTAAGACTATTTTTATTAGGCTTTAGTGGCCTTTGTTATCTAAGGTGGGCATACAGCAAATGGTATAAGGGTGGGGGCATACAGCAAAGGTCACCAAGCTGGGACCCGATTTTGCGATAGCTGTATATGAAAGCGTCCATGCATGGGTTGGAGCTTAAACCTGTGCAGCGGGGGTGCAGGGGTTAAGCACCACCGCTGCATCACCAAGAAAGTGTGTATCTGTCTCACATTGTTAACACTAGAGCTTCTATAATTACCACCTTTATTAATTTCACCATCATAGGTACCAGACAGTGTCTGCTGACTGCTCGCTAAAAGAGATGCAAAAGAAAAATGACTCAGCACTACAGTCTGGATTTATAGAGAGTGGGGGTAGTAGGATTAATTTTTTGTCACTTATTTGTTGCCATTGATTTATGGCCTTAATTTTAATTTTAAAAACAGGGGCATTAGAAAACCATAGGTTTGCTTAGAAGAGTAAACTCAAGTTTATCAAGCTCAAAAACAGGTTGCGTTTTCATGGTAGTATTTTCATTGTTAAAAATGGCTGTGCCTGGCAACTTATTTAACAAGCTGGATGTTGATTCTCAATTTAATTCCTGTTTTAATTTATGAGATCAATAAAACATAAATACGTTTGATTGATCCATTTTGGTAACAGAATCTTTACTAAAATGAACACATGTTCTTATGCATTTGCTTTTTTGTGACTTTGCCAATTCAAATTTTGACAATGATTTTAAAAAAATCATAAAATTAAATCTTATTTTGGAAAAATGAAGCTAAATTTGAAAAGGACTGTTGAAACAATCTAAATATTTTGGTTGGAAGCCACATCTGTTTTAATTTGTTTTACTTTTTAGGCTCCCCTGCTTTGTTTGCAAAATAAAGGAAACATAAAAAATGCCAAAGTAATTGTAAACTACAGTTTTGATGGGGAAAAAGTTTTGAAAGGTATGGTGTGGTGTTTGTATTTTAATATTTGATTAATGCATTGCAGATCACAAGCACAGAATGGGAAAATTTTAGAATAAAATAGCTGAAATGGTTTTGGATTTGAATATTTATGTTTATAACAGCAAGTGTCTATTGTATTTTGCTGCAAACCATACAGTGATTTATAGACTGACTGAAGTATTTTGAAAAAGAGACAGAGGGAGTCAATGTAACTAATTTAGAACTGGAGTGATGTGCTTCACTTTCTTAGTATTAGTGAGGATGTTGGCAGCAACATCTTGGATCAACTCCAGTTGTTTGATCGACACATGTTTACACTTTATCACTAAAATCTCAGTGAAGCTTGTTGGAAGATTCAGAGGTGTAGAAATACATCTTGTACCAATTCCATGTGGACATTTTCGAGGGGGTTAGCCCCAGGTGCAATGCTTTAGTGCATGCCCAAATTTAGCCAATTTTTTTATTTTTTATTTTGAATGCCCCTATTGATTAGATTTAAAATGTATCCTAAATACTAAAAAATCAGCCCAGTCCTTAAACTGCTACTGTCCCCACTGCCACCAGCAGAGCATCTCTCAGGTTAGTGACAGGTGGCATGCATGCCAAAAAAGGCCCCAGTGCCCCCAACTTACATTAAGACCATGTTGTCTTATTGAACAGATTACAGATTGCAACAGTTGTAACAGGAAGAGCAGATCATGGACAAAGGTTATTTAGAGCTAAACATTTTACATAAATTGTTAATAAAACACAACCTATTAGTTTTGTTAAATAGCTGCTGATGGAAATCTGTTGCATTATTTATATTTTTGGAACAAAGAAAAACATAAAATGATTCATAAAGATGAAGCCTTTATTTTGTCCTGTAGGGTATTACTTGATGTAAAAAATTATAACAACAAAACATAATTTCCAGGTTAATTAAAAGAAAAATATCGCTAAAGCATATTCACTGTGCTTATGTCATCCTGTTGTGAAAATTCAATTCAAATTTTATTTATAAAAATACACGCTTCTAATAATGGTATTTGTTATTATAGTTCATTGGTTAGTTCTTTACATCATTTTTAGCCACATTAACAGCCATTGGAGAAAGTCAAAAGCGCCACATGCGGCTTCGGAGGTGCAGGTTGCAGTCGCCTAAACCAGTTGATTAAACAGGTGGTGAGATGACAAGATAATGGAGAAAATGGCTTGTAAGCAGAACACATGGTGGAAAAACATAAGTAACCACTACAGAGGTAGGGCTGCAGAAATACCAAGCAATCTAAAGGAGCAATTAGAGGATAAAACAAAGAGGAAACATAAAACCCAAAGATGACAATATGGAGAGAAAGATGGATAATCAGTTTAGGGTCTTGTCTCTAGTTAAGTGAAGATGTACCTGCTTCTAAATATATTGACTGTTATTAGTGGCATATTACATGGATTATGACTGAAGAAACAAATTCCAGACACAAGAAGAAATTAGCTTTATTTACAAAGAGAGGGTGGAGGACCCATTTTAACCTCAAAGGAACTTAGAGTGGAGTCACTGCTTTAGACTGAAGGGTTTCACTTGAGGTGGTCAGGGCTTTACAGGCACAGAACCCTGGTTAGATCCAGACAATTTAAGAGGGACTATATATTCCCTCTGGCCTGGAAATGTCTGGGGAAAGCCCAGAATACCATTAGGAGTAGGATAACTGGGTTCCTCTGAAGACCTGGTACATTTATAACCTGCTCTGAAATAAGTGAAAAACATCCTCTGGATTCCACAGTAAGGGGACTTCAAACCTACTAAACAGGCTTGATTTCTTCTGTTTTAGACCCATGTCAAAATCTAAGCAGCTTAAGGGGGAAATAACAAAATGTAGCCCTGATAGACTTCAACTAGTCTAAACGAAGGATGTTCTTGCTTCAGAGTTATTGTGACAGCCAACAACAGCACTACAAATTAAAATGTTAGAAGGCTAGTTATAAAATGTGTATTTTTATAGTTATTAAAACAGTAGCTAAGAGTGGGTACTAAAAATAAGATCCTGAAATAGTGCTCCGATTTTAGCTATTTTAGTGTATATTTTCATTGTTTGCTCTACAGTTATTCTATCAAGATGATACAGTGTGGAAACAGTATGTGAGCTGTCTGAGTGAGAGCATACCTTTCTGGGTTTCTCCTCTAATGCAGTAGAGGCTGGACCAATGTGATGGATGTGTCTGGAGAGACTGACCTAAAAGTCATTAATTGAAAATTGAAGCAATACTGCGAGGATATTGATTTTTCACACTTACAGCGAGTGGTGCATGGAGGTCTGTGCCACGACCAGATTTGGGTGAAGAGGTGAATGGAGGAACAGCAACAGGGTCATAGTGGGATAGACAGAGGATGATGTGGGAGAAGGAAGAGTACCAGAGAACCAAATTAGAGACTCGGGTTATTATCAAGCTGGGTGCAAATGGACATTATTGCTCCTTTAACAAAGTGAGTGTAAAAACTAGAAGTGCTTACAGCTTAGGGAACAACCCTTCAGATGTGTCTTTTTTTCCTCTGCATTGATCAGTCTGGAGCAAGGCAGTCCCCCAGGCCGTTTGCAAGTCAACACAAACCAACCAACCCTCCAACCTGAGCTAAGTGAATCAATAGAGGTGGGAATCCTGTTTACACATGTGTTTTATGGCCTCTTCCACTATCTCACATGAGAGCCCCTCTTATTTTCCAACTATTCACTTTCATGTTTTTTTTTTCTCATTTCAAACACAATCATATAGTCTGTTGGACAAACAGCACCATATGTAATTCCCTCTGAATTGGCTGCACCAGAAACAAAACAAGCACATGTGATCAATACTGTGCTCCTTTCTTTTCATTGTGCAAGCCACAGACAGCACATCCCTCCTCCTCATCCTGACACACACCCAACTCCTCGCAGTTAAGCATTTCTTTGGAAAAACAGCCTGGTTCCTCCCTGAGACCAGTGACAGAAAAACATGATGCAAATATTGGAGCCATAGTTAGTTTCTGAATGACTTTGCTACTGTAAAAGAGTAGTTTGGTTTAAAGTCAGTAAAACATATTTAGAAAAGTGCGGCTTCAAGAAAAGATTCCATGGTTGGTTTTCATTAACAAACATTCGAGGAAATGCAGTTTGCTCTGCATGCATGCAAATGATATAAGTGATATGATCTCAAATTTTTTACTTTACTTCTTGGAAGTAAAGTAACAATTTGAATGTGGAAACAAAGTGACAAAAAATGATAACCCTGAAAATACAAAGAAACAGCAGAAAAACCATCAGAAACAGATTTTTCTCATTTGCTGTGAAAGTCTTCCTTGCTATTAAGTTATAAAACAAACATTCAAATGACTGAATGGGAACCAATAAAAGAAACAAATTTAAAGTAGCTTTTCAGCACTTAAATTTGCAAGTCCTTTGAACTAAAGTGGGCATAACAATAAGCAAGTGCACTAAAGAGTAGTGGTATTCAGTAACAAGGCAACTTAGTACTTAAGCAGTTCTGTTTGGGCTACTTTGATTTGAGAAAATCATGCAATTACGTCAAAACTAAAAATATAAAGTACAAGTTCTTTACTCAAAGTAGTAAATATGAAAACTGATTTTAAAAAAATGACATTGTTACAAAAAATGTCAATCATGAGAAAAACATTTCCAAATGTAATTTTTTCACAGCATGAAACCATTAGAAACTATTCCTATAGTAGCTTATGTATGCATGCTAAAACTGTACAAAGTACTTCTAATAACAATGTGTATCTACTGTTAACTGTTCTGTCACTTTTTGCTTTACCATTAAAGGCCAGAATTGTCAATAGACACAGACACGGGTCTGTCTGATGTTTTCATTAAAAAATTATCAGTATTTACTGAAGTAACTAGTGGTGAGTTAAGCAGCCAGAAATTCTGCGCAGTAAAAGTATTTTTACTTCAAATTAATATCACAGGGCCAACTTATCCTTCACAGCTCAAGTTGTAAAGGAGGGATGTTTTTGTCTTGAATGAACAGGAGATGGAACATGATGTAATAGATATAGTGTGGAAATTGTTATTCACTTCACAGCACTTTCTGAAGTGGAGACATCTCTCTGATGGCTGTTTTTGTGATGATATCATTGCTCCATTGCTCTTGATCTTGGTGTTATAAACTTGTTGAATTTAACTAATGCCAGCAGGCTTTTTTGGAAGTGGAAGGAAGTGAAAAATTATGACTATATGACTGGTTTAGGCAGGCAAGAGCAAACAAAGCTCACCTGGGTCTGATTCAACAAGCTTGCATACACACACAAAACAGGGCCTGGAGCTTCTTTTCTAAATTTTCCAAGTAAAGGTTTTGATCCATCAAAAACAAACCTAGTATGGAAAGGTAAAGTCCTTTTTTTGACTTTCACCAAGACTTATGTGCATTTTGCAGGAAAGGGTAAATGGCGGCACAGATGTTGAGGTAAAGAACTGAAGCCAGATGAAGTTTTGTGAGACTTTTAATGTCACTTTATATAAAACTTTAATCATATATTAATGTGACCATAAGCATCAGTGTAATTCATACTCACACTTTCTCATAACTCTACACGAGGACCTGTCAAATAAATTAAAAAAGGCAGATGAGCAACTTGAATCCTTAATTAAAGCGAGTGCAATATTTAAGTTTATCTCACTTACATACTTTTTTTGTGTTGAATTAGTTATTTGTGTGTTTTGGAGTTTGCATCACACACGTTTTTCCAGCTCATTTTGTTGTTTACTGTGCATTTGAACCTGCCGGCTACCATTGAAACTCACTCTGGTGGCTGTAGCATTTTAATATTGCTGTGAAACCTGTAGTTAATAGTGTGTGATAGATGTTGCCCTGCTAGAAGACTTTGAAAATGAGAGAATTAAGAAGGAACATGTTTGTATTGATTACCAATATTCTCTACCTTATGATGATGACTGGTTTATCAGCCAATCAAACTCCCTAGAGCAGGGCTTTTAAAAGTGTGAGTCACTCCTCTCCTAGGGAGCGCACGAAGAGAGAAAGAAAATAGACAACGTTATTTAAAAGCCACATAGCCAATTTAGCTTGTTTATATTGCGTTTTGGAGATAAAGGCACCTTCTGCATACCTCAAACTGTATCTCCTACCTCATGTTCCTGACTCCCACCCCTTAACCTCTCACAAGGTCAACATTAAGAACCCTATATAGGAAAGGTAAGGAGCTTTGGACTGCTGTGCTGAATCTGGACAGTCATCAGCCATATGGGTGACATTATGTGATGGACTACAGAATTCCACCAAAGAACTACGAAAAATCTATCTATCTATCTATCTATCTATCTATCTATCTATCTATCTATCTATCTATCTATCTATCTATCTATCT
>JAUZNJ010041480.1:0-10024 GCA_034780135.1 Jordanella pulchra | reverse complement strand
CTATAGCTTTAGTTGCTGTAGCTTTATCTGCTATAGCTTTAGTTGCTGTAGCTTTATCTGATGTAGCTTTATCTGCTATAGCTTTAGTTGCTGTAGCTTTATCTGCTATAGCTTTAGTTGCTGTAGCTTTATCCGCTGTAGCTTTATCTGCTATAGCTTTAGTTGCTGTAGCTTTATCTGCTATAGCTTTAGTTGCTGTAGCTTTATCTGCTATAGCTTTAGTTGCTGTAGCTTTATCTGATGTAGCTTTATCTGCTATAGCTTTAGTTGCTGTAGCTTTATCTGCTATAGCTTTAGTTGCTGTAGCTTTATCCGCTGTAGCTTTATCTGCTATAGCTTTAGTTGCTGTAGCTTTATCTGCTATAGCTTTAGTTGCTGTAGCTTTATCTGCTATAGCTTTAGTTGCTGTAGCTTTATCTGATGTAGCTTTATCTGCTGTAGCTTTATCTGCTATAGCTTTGTCTGCTATAGCTTTATCTGCTGTAGCTTTCGTTGCTGTAGCTTTATCTGATGTAGCTCTATCTGATGTAGCTTTATCTGATGTAGCTTTAGTTGCTGTAGCTTTATCTGCTGTCATTGGCCACTTGGCAGTTTGTGACGAAAACAAGTTGTAGCTTAACGACACAGAAATTGGTCCAATAAATGTTTTCACAGAAATGTTTCAATAAATAGTTTTCCAGGTAAGTCAATATTTAGAGACTTGATTTTATTTCTCTTTCAATTGGTTTGTTGATGCCACATCTCAGGCAAAAATCTCCCTACTACCAAAAAATAGTTTATTACTTCATGATTTTATAACTTTTTGGTTTCACACAAATAAAAAAGATATGCTTTGTTTCTTATATTTACTTGAGTTATAAATATTAGTCAGGTAATCTGAAATATATATTTTTAATCTTTAAGGGTGCACATACTTTTCCACAGAGCTGTATGTTTGTGGTTTTCTGTGGTATCTACCATAGTCTCAGCGAAGTCTTTGCAGTCGTTGGTCCCATCAACCTTGTAGGTCCCAGACTGGTTGAGGTAGTAGTAGTAGTCGGGAGTCATGATGCCCAGGCTTTCTTTCTGCTGTGCGTTGGCTCCCTCTATCAACTGGACGAACACAGTACAGGTAAATGGTCAAACATTAAAGTTGAACCTTGCAGCGTATGGAGCACCTCATGGACTTTGAAGCAGCGGACACAGCATGCCGCGCTCACTGGCCTCAAACCTGGTAGTAAATGTGGAAGTTTCTCTCGCTCTCATTCTGGCTCACCACCCTTGACTTCTCCAGCAGGAAGTTAGAAATTTTGCCACCATCTGGTTCCCCGCCTCTGCTGAACTGAATCTCAAAGTATTTTCCCTGGTAAACACAAAATCAGAGTTGTCACATATGTTCTGCCTCAGAGCTTTATCTTCACTCAGCCGTACTGCTTCTGTGTTGTTTTGAATAAGTCAGAATTTAGCTCTGGGATCCTTAAGCATTACAGATAGTGAAAGAAAATCTGCATATTTTTTTTATGACAGAAGGCTGTGCATGCATCAAAACTGCAGTGACCTGTAAACAGGATCTATGATGCTTCACGGAGGCCTTACAGGAAATTTCACATGCTTAGCTGTAATGCTAAAACTGCACATGTGGAAGTCAGTGTGGTTATAGGTGTTAAATTAGAGTCTAAGGACCTCAGTGGTGAGAAAGAAGTGAGGCTTCAATGCTTTTGTATAACAAGAGTGTAAACAAATGACACTATTTTTTAATCCTTTTTCTAACCCGGTAATCATTTAGTCTTTTATGGACGCTCCGTTTGTCATCTCAGTTTTTATTTTAGGCAACACAGATATTACAGTCACTCTGAATACCTTTTTATAGACGTGAAACTCTGGTCAAGATAGATAAGGATTCAGCTTGATATTTCTAAAGAGGTTGTGCTGATATTTGTATTGAACCCATTAAAAGTAAGTCAAAACAAGCTCATCATTTGTGTTATTTTGGATGGCTTTAAATTGTGGGACTGCAAAAAAAAGATGGTTGCCCGAAAATGATTAAAAATCGTATAACTTATAAAAGATATAGATGCTGAAAATATAGTCATTAAATATAATGTTCAGACCGCCTGCGTTTTCTTTAAACTCTAATTTAATGCGAAGTAAGATTTAGTAGACTTTTTTTGGACAAATAAAATGCTGGAACATAGGTGTCAGTACTTGATGGCGTAACTATTGTTTTGGGTAATAATGGAGATCTAATACATTTTTTAATATCTGGATTTAAATATGCTTTGCTTTTTAAAGGAAAACTTTTACAAGAAATAAAGAAAATAAACTCTCTGCCAAGAAAACTCAATAAATTGAAATAAATTGGATTTATTATGGTTAGAAGAAGATATGGAGAATTTGTTTCAAATGATTATTTAAAACTATGAGAAACGAGGTTTTTAGCACAGATTGTTGCTACTTACAAAACGACTGGAGTTGTTGTTACGGACAGTCTTAGCATTACCGAACGCCTCCAGCAGAGGATTGGACTGTAGGATGATGTCTTTTACGTGCTGCAACAAAGAGGGGGACACAAAAACAATGTTTGGAGTTCTTTTAAACAAAAAGATAAATCAAATGCATGCTGCTCCTTCTGCTCCTTACCTGCACTTTTGATCCACCCCCAGACACTTTAGAAATATAACCCATGATGTATTTCGCAGCCACTGTCTTTCCAGCACCACTTTCCCCGCTAGCAAAACAAAAATAAAAATCATTGCCTTCAAACAAAACACACACAACATCTAAGTCATCAGGGTCAATAAGGTTTACATATTTAATTAGATTTTTGTGACAGATGAATTGGTGCATCTGATTCTACTTTTTTTAAAAAACAACTAATTTCATAGTTCTTGGCCATCCTTTTCTATTACTATTTCTAATTACTGATCATATACTGGTCCACTCCACTATGGTGTACCTCAAGGTTGTGTAATAGCGCTCCTTTTATTTCTATTTCTATTTTATTACTCCAATAAGATATTTATTACCTTCCTTTCTGACAATGTAGATTTGCTTGGAAAATAGCTGTATTTATTTAAATAGACATTTAGTAAGTTTTTACTTAAAATATCTCTGAAATAGCCTTTTTATCTGACCATTTACGACTACAACATTGTTTCATGAGCAGATTGACACCCCAGTGGTTAAGCGCCGATACATCTATAAGCTTGTAGCCTAAATGTACTTTGGGTATGAAGTTCCCGCGCTGTTCGACAGATGTGATGTCAAGTGTGTCCATGTTAAATGGATCAAACCCAGCAAACAATCAAAGCGTTATTAACAAGAAGGATTTTGTGAATGCTCAGAAGCGACGAGCATTTAGCACAACTCAGACACAAATGGTTACTCCGATGGCAGGTAAAAAAAAATAAAAAAAAGCTTGAGCACGAGCTTTGAGGATGAGCAACAACAGGGTGCTGCAGTTCTCTGCTTTGGCCTCCGGTGGCAGTATCATTAGTATCCGTCATGCCTCTTTTGAAATCTTGGAAAACATGGTTTCTTCACATTTTAGGCACTCATGTTACTTGCATAATTTAGGTTCCCTGTATCAATGACACAGCTGGAAATAGTTAAATCTGTGCTTTTGTTTCATCCATTTGCAGTTGGTTCATCTGTCAGATTACCAAGTCATCACCAGCTTCATTTCCACCATGGAGTTCATTGTGAAGCTTTCAACATGATGTATGATCTCCCTCCTTTTTGGGTAGGGATCTGCAGGCACAGCAGCTGAAGCCTTATTTTTTAAGAGTAGTTTTTTTCTTTTAATTAATAGTATTTTATGATTTTATGACGGGAATGTTGTATTGCACCAGATTTGATGACTTTATTTCTTAAAAGCTGCTCTTTGAATTCCATTTTTACATAATTAATGTAATAATAGAAAGTGAACGACACAGAAAGACAATGTAGATAAAGTGTGTTTTTTTTACCTGATAATAACGCATTGATTCTCCCCATCGATCATCATGTTTCGGTACATGTTATCTGCCAAGGCGTAGATGTGTGGTGGGTTTTCATACTGGGCCTGCAGATAAACAGATACTGGTGTAAAGGGTGGCAGGAAGAGTTAATTCACCACAGTTTCCACAAGTTTGCAGAAGTTCCTCTACTCACTGCGCCTTGGTAGAGTTCAATCTCTCTGTCGGTGAAATAGGGCATTTGTTTGAACGGGTTAACTGAAATCAATACAGGGCCGATGTACGTCTACAGAGAATAGTCAAGGAAAGTTAGAAAATATGGCAACTTGATCTGGTTTTATATGCTTAAAGCCATCTTGATGCTGCACCGCATCAATGCATACAAGAGCAGATTGAATCATGATTGTAGTTAAACTTATTTTTAAAACACCTTTGATTTTATAGTGACTTTTCACCACGGCAAAACATTTCTGCTTTCCATGTCAGTAAGGTAATAAAAGAAGTGATCAAGTGGGTGCAATTAAAAAAGCCTGAAAACTCTTTGATCAATGATACTAATTTCTGAAAGAATATTTAACCCCCCCACCTCTTCTTGTGCCTACACACCATCCCGTGGAAAATGCGAAAAAAGGATTTTATCTCTATGTTGAAGTTTAAGTCACAGTTAAAAACTCATTAGAGGTATTATTAGTTTAAGGTTGTGGTCCAACTGTTGTATTTGTTTTACTACCTGCTTTTATCATGTTTTTGCTTATATTCTGCTTTCATTTTTCATCTTTTATCATCTAATTCATGTAAAGCACTTTGAATTGTGCATATACTGAATTGTTAAACACAAATAAACTTGCTTTGGGCTTTTTTTCTGAAGGAAAGTTATACGTTGAAAAAAGGTTAAAGAGAATAACTCAAAGTCTAAAGAGCGGAAGGTAAACGGCCTGCAGAGGGGTGCAGTGTTGTCTTGTTTGTTGAGGTAGATTTACCACAAATGCAACTGCATTTTGTGTTTGATTAATATTAGAACTCAGCTGTGCAACAAGCACAAACTAAATGAACCCGTACAACAGCTGAGTCAAAGCGAAGTCACTTCATATCTTTTTACCGAGTTAACGGCCCCCCCTTTGCTCACAGAAGTAAATGCAATTTTTAGTAACCATGTAATAAATATATGCATGTTTATTTTTTGAAGCTGTTAATTTTTCCCGCATTTAAAAGAAATACGAACTTAAAGTAGTAAATGATGGGAAGAAAAATTATTTAAAAGTTCTTAGGAAATTATTGAACATCCATCAAACCTCTTGGTATAATAAAAACCCAGAGCAGTGCGATTTTAAGTCCTACCTTCGTTTCTGTTATCCTTGCTTTGTTTTTATTCACTGTTCTTTGCTGAGTTTTAAACAGACTTTTAAACTGATGGTAAATTTGATTTTAATCTCAACAAAAAATATCTGTTTTTTTTTATTCACTAAAAGACTATGAATGTAAGTGAGCTTCTGTGGACTGACTGGTGTTGCGTCTCACTGCTGTCAGCCTGTAGGTGGGGGGAAAACATGAAGACAAGCCTTCATTTAATATGACCTCAGTGTTTCCTGAAAACGAACAGATCTGACTATAACCAGGTCGTCAGGCCCAGAGCACTTCCTGATTGCTAAAAAAAAGTCAAGACATAAAAGATTATCTGTGGAATAATCTGAACTATTTAAACTGTTAATGTGTTTGTAGCAGGAGGCGTCTGGCCTTAAAGCTTTTATTTTCTAGCCGCTGAGATGTGACGTTTCTTCGTCTCGCTGTTCTAAACTGTCTTATTTCAATCAGCAGTCATGTATTTCTGCATTATCACACCTTGAAAAGGACCACCTACAGCTCTATAAATGAAACTTTTATCATACGGTTTAATTTACAAAGAGCAAACTTCTCTGATCCTTTAAATTTACTCCCATTATTTAGCAGTTTTAGTCACTTTGTACACTTTAAAGGAGCACATCCTATAACATGACACGCCTTTCTTATTGAAGACTCGATAAGTTGCTGTTTTGGGTCAGATTCGGGTTTTACATGATGAAGTAAATCATATTGAAAAATTGTTTTTTACAAACTTTGAGGAAACGGCTCGGCTTCTTTCACAACAATCATGCAGACGTGGATGACACTTGGCTTAAATGGTGTGGTGAAAACATACCCTATAAGGTCTGTATTTGGAAATATTGGAAAATCTTTCCCCAGATTAACTTAAAGTTAACAAAAAAACCTGATATATTAACCGTTGTCGATCATTTCTAACAGCTATTCATGTAAAACTGTCTTACATTGAATGCAAGTCACCCTTGAGCTCTTTGTGCATCTGAACATTTCTTTCAGTTGCATCTGAAATCTAAGTACGGAATTAAGCCGTGCTTTTGGAAGAAGGAAGTGAGCATTTGTTTCATGCTGCTGACAGAAAGGAGGAAGAGTGAATCTCTTGCCTTTATGACCATATAAGTTGTTTAATGGTTGGGTGTGTTTGAGTAGAAAATAATGCAGGAATCAGAGGTTGTTTTACACTAAACCTTATATTCTATTATCCATCTGTTGCATCAAGAATAAAACTAATTTATCTTCAAACACCTTGTAGCTTTGAGTGTTGCTACACCTCATCTGAAAGAGCAAACGCTTGTTAACAATCCGGCTACTTGTAGGATACGAAAATGTAGTCGTCCATGTATCTCTTCTTGAGGTTATCCACGATTGCATCCTCTGTGATCTTTGAGAGCAGGACCATGTCATCCACTCCGCTTTGCTTCACATTCTGACTCTGCCAGTGGTACTTTGCCTGAAAGACAAAGCAGAACAAGCATGAGGGGATTTAGCCGCCCAGGGAGCTACTGAGGAGATACTCTATACAGTAGGTGTCAGATTTTAAATGATATTCGCACCAGTTTTGGAAACTGAATGTGTTGCATCAACCACACCTCATAACTTGTATGCATGTTGATAAAATTCATATTTTTATTTGTGCTTCTGTTTGAGGACTTAATAAATGTGCAGGACCTGTGCCAAAACTTGTAAAAAACCCAAATCAAGTAGGAAAACAAAGCATGTGATAATTGATAAGTCCTGGTCATTTTTCTATGCAAATAAATAAAATGTAATACAATTGAATTGAATCACAGTTTGAGATTAAATTATTTAGACCTCTGTTAGATTTAGGAAAACATTTTTTTCAGACATTTCTCAAAAGACAAAACAATATAAAATTCAAATGTAGTTTAGTAAAGAAAATCAACATATATAAAAATAATTAAAAAGCAAACAGCAGAAAAGAACACAAGTGCTGGAATATATACGTAAAAAACTAATTTATCTAAAGTTAGCATCTCAAACATTGTTTTAATTTAGTTTAATTTATATCTAAAGTGCCAATTCACACATTATAGAGACAATTCAATCAGATGGCTAAAAGTTTTTATCTAAGGAAAGGCAGCAGGTTGCATCAAGTCACTGAGTTTGATGGTTTTTCTCCCTGGATGAGCTTGTAGCGATCAAGTGTTACAAGTAGGAAGAGCACAACTTCATCAAGTAAGAATTAAAAAATATCCATCCAAGAATTTATTAAAATAAATAATAATAATAATAAGACATTTTATTTGTATTGCACTTTACATTTCAACAAAATGAAAGTAAAACAATGATGACTGAGTAACTCATCATAACCCCTGATATTTCAAATTCTGATATTTGTAAGACAACAAAAAATAATTATAACAAACAAATGATGTAATAATAATTTTAAAAAATAAGAAAATTCAAACAAAACAAAATGTTTTCCAAACCAATTTTCTTTTTGTGTTAAACTGAAGCACACAGCATCTCCAGTGACCATGTTTGTTCCTCACCTTGTCTTAACTTCACCTCCTAATGTTGCAGATATGAAGGAAGCTTTTGGATCAAATAGAAGCAGAATTTGTTTAAACATTAACCGTTTGTTTTAATCTGAAGTACTTTTGTTTAAAACAAGCTTATTGGTTATTTAGTGAAGCTTCACAGCTGGATGGATTAGACAAACATTTTACTACAATAAAAGCAGTAATGTTTTATAAAGATGTCATTTAAGTAAAAGAAAAAGTGTGGCACAGTACTAGTACTCCTAGAACTTGATTATTTTAGTCAAAAGTTACCCAAGTAGCCTGTAACTAGTTACTCCCCACCTCTGACCACCATGAAAGCACACAGCCGGGAGGAAAAGAAACATTTTAACAGGAGGAAACCTCCAGCAGGCTCAGTGTGAGCAGCTTCTGCTGAGGCTGAATGGAGGATCAACATAGAAGCACTGATCTATAAACAGCTCCACTGATGACTCTGTCAAGGAAACATCATTTATATTCCCAATAATAAATAAAGAAGAATATTTATCCTTTTTAAATGTTGGTCATCTTCTCTCCCTGGGGTCTTTTATTAGCCTTTGAAGCTGAAAGGCCTTATTTCCATCACTTTAACTTTGCTGGTAAAAATTTAAGATCATTTTGACCTAAATTTGCCAATAGCTTGAATACTGCTGAACTCTGCTGTCTATAGGGTCTGTTGTGAGCAAATGTCACGTCAGTCGTGGTTCTTCACACCATGACAGCAAAATAAAAATACATACAGATAAAGGTGGTTAAAAAAATACAAAACAAAGCTCTAAAATAAAAATAAATGATTGGGACTAATTTTAAACCACTGAGTGTTTAAGGTGAGTTCAGTGAACTTGAAACAGTTCTTTACTTTACAGATATCCAGACGTCCTTTCAGCGTCTCGCCTGTTTACCATAAGACTGCATCAACAAATACATTGGAGTATCAGCCAAGGATACTATATAGTAGTTTGCAGAAGGTGCTTTATTTGTTAAAGTTATTTTTTATTTTTATTTGCTGATCTGAAGCATACACGTGTGACTAAAATACAATAACTATTCAAAAACAGCTCAGTCAGGGAGAAATACTGTTTTAGCAGAAAACCTAAAAGTTCTTGAAAAAGTTGTGTAGCAAGTCGCAAAATACAAGTCAAACTTTGTAAAAGAACTTTCCAAATCCTGTTCAATGCTACTTACATTAGAAGCTGACTTTTGCAACCGTCTGTATGTTGACAATGAAAGAGGGAGACATTGTGTAATAAAAAAATAACTACAGGACAAAGCCAAAAGTTCTTAACATTGTCTGATATGAATCGTTTAACAGTGAACTGCTCAGCATCAATACAGACATTTTTTAAAAGCAAAACCCACTGTGGTGTTGATACAGGAAGCTGAGGTTGGCTGCCAGGCAACAGGTTACTCATGGCATGAGCTCATTTTTTAACTTGGACATTTAAAAAAAAACCTTTTGCATAGCCACAGCTTTAACTTTGAAAGCTTTCAATGGAGCTGAAGTGTGTCCTCTAGTCCAGCTCTCTGTTGTTGACGCCTCTTGGCCTTCAGACCTTAAGAAAGCTGGTCTGTTTGATGTGTGTAGCTCTGCAGGGTTTGTGCTGGCAAAATGTGGTCTGCGGTCTGAGTGTCTGACATTTATGTGAAAGAAACTCATTGCTTATTGTTTCATGTAGCTACTCACCAAAGCAACAAAAGTTAAATAATCCAATAGTGGACAGGATTTAGAGAAAAATCATTTGGGCATTAATTTATCTTTTTTCCAGATAATTTCTTATATTTACCTTAAAACATAACATTCTCTTTGCTTTACCTTTAAAAGAAAAATGTTAAAACTGTTTTGCTTTTTATAAAAAGGTGTGTTTTGTAATTTTATGATACTTTTGAGAAAAAAAGGCAGAAAACAACCTCGTTTTATATCAAACGGCAGCTGTAGGTTAGTCGCAATCAGTCTGCTTTATTTCACATAGCAACATAACACAGGAAGTGCTAAGAAGGGTGTCACTCAGTTTTTATTTTTAAATATAAAAATCCCATGAGGGTATAGACAGACCTACAGTTGTGGTCAAAAGTTTACATACATTTGTAAAAAAAACATTATGTCATGGCTGTCTTGAGTTTCCAATAAGTTCTTCAAGTCTTATTTTTCTGTGATAGAGTGATCGGAACACAAACTTGTTTGTCACAAAAAACATTCATAAAGTTTGGTTC
>JAUZNJ010041478.1:0-10024 GCA_034780135.1 Jordanella pulchra | reverse complement strand
ATGTAAAGCACTTTGAAATGCCTTGATGCTGAAATGTGCTATATAAATAAAATTTGATTGATTGATTGATTGATTGACCTTCTTAAAATGCAACTCTGCAAACCACCATTAACCTCTCTGTGCACATGATAAAAAATTTTTCCTATCTTTGGCCCTTTTTTCTAATGATTCATCTTTAAACAATGTATAATACTTTCTCAGAAATGACTAATACCTTCTTTACAAAAGGAAAATAGGCAGCCTATCCCGTTTATGTAGCTTTTTGGTTTGATTTTTCCCTAAATTACTAAACATTTTCTTTTCTGTTCTTTGTATTCCTCTTACTCCACGGAATGTTTACCTTTTCCATTATGAAGTCCTCATATTTATCATGAGTCTGCCGAGCTCTCGTCCTTTTGGTCTAGTTTCAACATTCATCACAGCTACTGCATTTTGTCTCAATGATTCACAGAGTTTTTTTTTTGTTTTTTAAAAGTAGTTAATCTGAGGAGGGTAGGATAAAGTGAGTATGTAATAACTTCAGGTAAATCAAGTTCAGAGTTGCAAACCACACAAATAAAATCTGTTTGGAAGCCATTAAAATGTTTTTTCGATGAAAAGGGAAACTTGGAAAATAATTTAAATTCAGGCACTTTTCTATGTACTAGCAGTCAGATGGCAGGTTAATCATCACCTGAGCTTTAGTGTTAACTGTTTACTCTTCGACTTGCTACATTTCTACATTTCCTTACCTCAGGAAATAATCCTATAATTTCCTAACACTAGTGACAATTGACTGTTTACACGAAAACTCTGAAATAAGCTAAAACCCACCAATGAAGTGACGTGGTACACCATTCTAACCTCCAATTAGTTCTATAACATTGCAGTGTTTATCTAGTGTGCACACACACAGACAATCACAGACTCAGATTTAGGAGTAATAACTACAGCAGTTTTTTTATTGTGGTGTGGATCTCTGTTGGAAAATGAATATGCTGAAATGTGAATAAAAGAAGGGAAAAGAAGAAAGAAAGCTCCCACTTACATAAAAGTTCAGAAAACATGTTTCTCAGAATACGTAACTTTATATTTTTTCAAATGTTTTCTGCAGTTTGTTTTTTCAAGGCAGAGAACTGAATTGAGAAAAACATGAAATCGAGGTTAAAATGGCCTGTGGCATGTGACTTATCGCTTTTATCTGTTATCGCTGAGTGAATGTTGCTTCTGCACATGTAATACAATTACTTTTTTATTTTTAGCAGTTCACTATGAAGATCATCTGGAATTTACTTTAGTATTACTTATATATTGATGATAGTTACTGTAGCTTATAGAAAATTAAAACAATAACATCCACTTAGGAAACTGTAATTGTTTGTATTTTAAAAGTAATTTGGAAGGACCAGGTTATAGAAGAAAATACTGAAAGGACACATCATTTTAATGAAAAATTGTATCATCATTCATCTTCCACAATCTTTGATGTTTTATTGACTCTGAGTCTTTTTAATGAAGCTATTTCATGCTGCAGCTTCAAATTTCATTATGTTTACCACCATTATCCCTCAAAAACAAAGTCTGAAAGCATAATTATATTCATAATTTTTACATATCTTCTTTTACATCTTTACGCTTTAGTATTGTGTAGTATTTCTATCTCACATTAACCACAGTGACCACTCTCTCACCCTACAGAAACCTTTCATTATATGCCATTGTTTACTCCTTTCAGTTTTGACTTTATTCAAAAAAGCGACACTGAACAACACACACAGTTATCTCCCAATTGATCTGTTGTATTACATCTGTATGCCTCTTCCCATACTGTATGTATTCATTCCAAAGGTCAAGATGAGAAGAGTAAACTTCAGTGTTATTTGCATATTTTTACTGGATCAGTGACAAGTCACTGTCTTTTGTTTTGCCCTTCTTATCCATTCAAAATGGACTTGCTCGTGTGCTTCAATTCACGGTCCTGCTTCATAAACCAAGTGTGATTTTGCTGAAGGCCAGAAACTGATGAAAGTAGTGGTCTATTGGTTATGTAGCAGGGCATTTGTGTTTTGGAGAGACTGCAGCTCATTAGTTTCAAACCTAGACTGTCACAATGGGTCCCTGAGCAGAACCCAGAATGTTATCAGTGCTGCTGAATGTGCCAGCATGCTGCCTCCCGAGGGATTGGTTAAATGCAGAGAGCAACTTTATCCACTATGATACTATGAAGAAATGTCTCCTTTTTTCGGGTTTTTTGCAAAGACCTGAATTCTTGATTCTGTTAGCCAGAGGCAGCAATCCTAAAGGTACAACACAGACAATGATAAAGTGTGACTCCTCGGATGATTATCTTTTTCTTGAACGCTGTACTAGTTTTATTCTAAATGGAATAAGAAGCAACACATCCGAAATAATTTAACTCTTTTACGGTTAGACCACAAGAAACCAAAACCTTTAGGGATTATCAGAACGTTTTTTTGGTAAATGAGCCTCTGTGTTCCTTTTGGTTAGGAATAATAAGGATTTCAATATGAACTCAAAAGAATTGTGCTGTCTGAGGATAAGTTGTGTATAGTTGAGGTTGTGCTTACATAAAAGTTTTGGTTAATCAATATGTTATTGGACTCCACTTAAATAAAAAAAAAGCCTGGAGAGATGTTATAGGTTAGATTTGCAAATGCTGACATCTACATTATTATTGCATCTCATTGGTTTGGTGTCAGTTTTAAAATTGGCCTTGTGTCCCTAAAAATCATTGTGCTGGCCTGCTCTGGTTTTCATCTAGACTTATTCTTGGGTTCAGTATTCTTTACTAAAACACCAGGAGCTTGTGTCATGCTGCATTCCCACTGTACCCCCTTTTTCTCATTTTATGTCAGTTTAACAATATTATATGTTTCAATCACATGTTTGTATCAACTGTAAAGCTGTTTCTTAATTTCAGAAATAAAAAAAAATCTATCTTTAAAATTATATTACATAGAGAAGACCATGCTTTACATCATACACTGAGGAAGGTCTTTCTTTAATATGCATCTATATGCATTGTGTGTTTTTTAGCTCCAGGCCTTTATGCAAAAAGATTCTAAGTTATACATGTGTATAAACAAGTTTTCTGCTCATGTCGTCCTATAGCATTATATTATTATTTTACTTTGTGGAACCTAAGCCAAAAATGATTGAGTGAGAGAGGATATGAAAAGGTTTGCTGCATTTAAAACAGAAGATCACAGAAGAAGTCTTCAAAGCCCAGATGGAAAATCATGAACAATTGCGCGTTTATTTTATTTTTTGAATCAGTATTCATAGTTTTTTTTAAGCTCAGATCTTTTGGGAATTCAAAAACCTTTAAACCAGATTTCACATGAAGTTTATGCATTAAATAAATATTCCTGATATCTTCTGCTATTGCTCTGAATCATGATCGGAATTCATTTTCAAGTGCCGAATAAAACACCATGCAGTTAAATAAAGCATTCTTTCCAGCTCTCTTATTTTAAGCTTCCTAACTCAATATCATTTGATCTAGTGCTGCTTTAATAAAATTATGCCCACTGACCCCATTTGCCACTCTGATGTCTTTGTGTCACTTAAAGTATTTCTAGCTGAGTCTGAGAACAAACAGAGAAGAGCTGCAGGATGCTTTAGCTCACCACACACTCAAGAAACCATAACAGGTTCTGTTATATAAGGTGTAAAGGTTTATGTAAACACATTTTATGGTCTATGAAATCCTGGTCTGGCCTGGTTAATATTATAAATTGCCTATAAAAACTTTTTTTTGGAAAGCTTTGTCTATTCTCTGCACTTTGTTTGACTTCCCAGGCAAATCTCAAGAGGTTGGTGCTAGACCTAAATAGCAAATAAAACAAATGTATTGTCTGTACTGTAGAGCCAGAAATCCCTCAGTAAACTATACCAAAACAAATCGTAAACCTGATCTTTGTTATGTGTTCATATAGAGGGAGTCAATATTACCTATTATTAATATTAGGGGAAAAACTCAGTATGACTCTCCCATGACAAGAATTTATTGCATTGAATTTATTCTATTCCATCTCCATTCATTTTAATTTTATTTTTTATTTTTTACAGGCTGCTTCAGGGCTGCTGTGGCTACAATGCACAGTAGCTTAACAATGGGCGAATGACTGAATGTAGTATAATGTGATTTGCGTTCCTTGGACTTGATGAAGTTGCATCCATTTACCACCAGCCTATTTATCGTGAAGAGAGATGTATTGAAAAAACTTCAGATTAAATTCTGGACTTTTAGCATCAGAAAATAGGTTCACATTCTATCTATTACTATGGTATGCTAAGGTATGTGTTTATTTTACAATGAGTGACATCATTATTTACTGTGTTTTCTCTGGTCAATGTATGCCTAGTAGACTGATATGTACTGCAGGCTTCTAAGGCAGCTTTAATGAAACCTTTAAACAATAACTATTCTCTTCAAGATGACTTAATAAATTGTATATACAACTTTCCGTTCTTATCTGAAAATTCTAAATAAAATAGTTGCCAATTAAATGTACATCTTGACTACCTGCTGAAAGGCATTCAGTCAGGTTGTAGAGCTCATCATAGCTCCAATCACTCCCTTCACCACAGGTTTATAAAATCAATCACCTTGGCATGCACACTGTTGCTTTCACCAACTTAGTAATTTAGACTATGGCTATCAGCAGGGTTATTAATTATCAACCAAGACATTCTCTCAGTCGAGATGGCAAATCATTCACTGTATAAAATAACCACAAATGTGTGGATGGATTAAAACAATGGTACCTTTGTTAGCCAATGATGACAAAAAAAAAACTCTAAACATTATTCAAAATACGCAAAAGTAAATAAAAAATAACTAAAGGAGTCCGTTCAAGAGTCTATGGGTTAGGGTTAACCTTACCCAACAGGTTCGTTCACATGTGCTTTGTGGGCCTTGAGAAAGCTATTAACAGCATCCCACATGCTGCACTGTGGGGAGTGCTCCAGAAGTGAGGGGTCCAGGGTTCTTTACTAGAGGCCATCACGACTCTGTGCATGCAGAACCGGGGTCTGGTATGCATCCCTGCTCTGAGTTAGAGCTGATCTCTATGCACATTGGACTCTGACAGGATTGTCCCCTGTCACCAGTCCCCCTCAGTACTTTTATAGGCAAGATTTCTAGCTGTAGGCAAAGTTTGGAGCGGGTCTGGTTGGGCTGGCGGTGGATAAGGAGGCAGGGGTTTGTCCTGTAACAGCTCAACTGCCTGTTCAAGACACTCTTTGTCTGTCTCAGTCATGGTGTCTTTGGATACACCTCACCCCCCTTCCACTCTGATGGTGGTCAGAGGTGGCATCAACCATATGACAGCCTCACTTCTGTCAGTCTGCTCCTTCTAGGGCTACTGCTTTGTGGTCTTGGACTAAATAAATTGCAGTTTTGGCCATTTACCATTTGGTTAATATCTTATCTGATTAATGCAGACTTTTATGTTACCATTTATGCATAATTCTGGGTTATTTTCATAAATAATGTAACATTTAGTGAAATACCCATCTGCACAATGTAAATTGTTGTTTTTGAAAAGCTAGAATAATTTGCCCCTAAAAACCAGAAATGCATTAGATGCATGTATGTATAATAAAATGATTGTATATTGTACATAAAACATAAAGTATGTGTACAAATAACCTCAGACTTTGAGCTCCTAAAAATAGCCTATGGACAGACATTAATTGTATGAGCTGAATTGTCCTATTTGTGCTGAGAGACCTTAGTAGACGCCGAGGTGCTTGTAAACTCTGGTTTGTTTTCAAGAAAGAGATTAGAAGGTGCAGAGCTAAAATTAGCTATACCTAAAAATATACCCTCACACAAAAACACGAAGAGTGGGAGTAATAGGAAGACAAATCTAGTCTCATTTGATAAAGATTAATACACAGATGTTACTGGAAGAACATAAGTGTATTCACTGAAGTGACTTTTCTTTTAAGTAGGTTATAAGAACACATGAATAACGAGAAGAAAACAGTACCCGTGAAAAATAATTAAACAGCCTTTTCTAATCGATCTGTCTGACAGCACTTGAAAGGAGATATTTAGTCTACAAAAAGTTGATAACCCATTTTTCACAATATATTAAAGGTCCCATATCATGCTCTTATAAGCCTTTCAAAGTCAATTATAGGTATATATATATATATATATATGATGAACTAATGTCTTTAATGCTACAAAGTATTATTTTGAAATTGTTAATAGAGTATTCATATTTGTTTAGTATGAATACAATATGGGCTAAAAAGCAATATCAGTCCACCATTTGCTGTAGAACATCTTCAAGCCCTTTCTCCATAGTCAGTTATTTTACTCATAATTGCTGTAACATTAAACCAGACCATATAAATTGACAAACCTTAGTGATGAAATCCATAGCCTACATTTTACATGTAAGGAATGTTGTCCTTTGGTGAAAGCTAAATGTATGAATTATGTTAGGACTGCTTGAAACATTTACTTTTTGAGCAAAACACCTAGCTGTCAAAGGGCTCTTGCAATAGCAAGCTTGGAAAGTTCAGGTTAAGGCAACTAAATGTGAAGTTTTCAAGAAGATGTTTCACGTTATCACACCGACTCCAATTTTGCTATTTTCATCGTAGTATATTTTCATTTGATTAAAAGATATATATAGGACTATTCTTTATCGAATTATTAAACATAAAGCAACCTTTATTACTCAAAATATATTGCGCAAGATTGAATAAAGTCAATTTGTTTCTGGCTATCAACCAACATCACCAGATATGATGGTCCGTTGGCCCAAAGAGAAATGCAAACAAAGCGTTGGCAATGTAGTGCTCTATATAAGATTGTAAAAGTTGGATGGGCAAAAAATAAATGAATGATTTCTTCATGCTGGGATGAAGACAAATGTTAAGTTTGCAAAATCCTGTTGAAATAAGGTATAGGAAAATTAACCAAAGGCAAATCTCTCCATTATATGTGCTCAAAGCCTTTGAGTCTACAGCTGAAGGACAGTCAAGCAAGTAACCAGAGTGCAGTAGCCATTCAGTGCACGTCATTTTATGGGTCTCATTCCTAATAGGGTCATCAATAATGAAAAGGGCATGGCTGTGCCAGGCTTTCACAGAGGAGAAGATTTGTGCATGCATCAAAAACAACAGGCAACCAAATCTAATTTGGGGTTGCGTAACTGCCCAAATCAGCCAGGCCAGTGCCCTCGAGTTGTTTTGGTTTTTGGATGTGATGTAACAGATATTGCTGATAACTTTCTGGTGGCCTCTGGAGAGAGAGAGAGAAAGGTCCAGTTGCATTAGTCTGGTAACTTTATCAGAGTTAATTCACAGCTAGCCAGATCTCTTGGGAACTGGAGGTTCTGAGCAGCTATAATCCTTGGAGAGCTCATATCACACGGGAGCAGAAGCAGCAGGGTCAGCGTTCAGCCTTTCTACTCTCATCTCTTTTTATATTAGGAATCAAGGGGAGAAATAAAAAGTTTGTTTGTTAATTTTACACAGAGGTGAAACAGATAATATTTTTTTCAAGAACTTTGTCAACTTCTCTGTAGAGGTAAAAGGTGCAGCTTATTATCTTTATTTTGAATTTGTAAGTTCTAAATTAAGATAAAATGTTATATATTTGATTTTAAAAAATCTCTACGAGCTTGGCATTACACTTATCTTTAAATTAAATGAATAAATGTAAGGAGTATCCACTTATTGAGGAAATAATTGAAAATGTTCTGCGAGTAGATCAAAAGCACATTGCAATTGGGGAAATGCATGATATATTGTCATTTTTTTAAAGATGAATTTTAAGAAATAACCACATGTCTGTCTGTCTCTCTATCTATCTATCTTTCTATTGTGTGAAGAGCAATGCCTGACCTTCTTTTATTCATTTTCATGAAGTTTTTCAAGTTTTCAAGTTCTTTATGTGACCATTGAGGGTTTTTATTTCATGAAACAGGGTGTATGTACCAACTGTTTTTCCAATCACCTAATTATGAATCACTGCAAGTGTTGAAATTCCTTGCTGTGTTAAAACTGCACTTCTTTGCAACATTTCCAACTATATCTCCTTACTCAGGGGGGGAAGCCTTTTTGCCCAAGTCTGATTCTCAGGAATGTTTGCCTGTGGTGTTAGTTACATCATAATACAAGGAACCCATTGAGAAGGATTTAACACTCTAATGGTTCATTGCTGATTATGTGGAGTATAAACCAATAGATACTTAGTTCAATCAACACATCTGCCATCTAATCTGCAAAGCCCCTTGGCTCAGAGGAAAGCCTACATTAACACACTTTTACAGTATTCTAACGCACATATGTATATATGTATTTGCACATGTTAAAGCTTGCAGATGGGCTGCTTCTATTTGCACTTCACTAATTTAATCAGTGAAAGCTGATGGTCAAAGTTTATATCCGAGTGTGAGAAATAAGGACCTCTTCATCAAGCATAATGATTAGAAAAATCCAGATGAAAAAGGGTGTCTACTGTAATGGAAAGCTATTGTAATATAGCAGGAAATATGTGCACTACTGTGCCTTTAAAGAGCTGTCTACAGTGAAGCAATAACAGTCAACCCATGTTAACTTACTACTGTAAGTAAGGTTCTCTGTTTTTTCCCTGTTGTCAAAAGTAAGTTAACATGTATTTGAGAAAAATGAGCATTTTAAGAAACTGCACCCATCAACTTGGCCTTTAATAACTAATTGCACTAATTAGGCCATACATTAGGACTGTTGAAAGGTAACTGTGGAAGAGAAACAAAAACTCTAAGTATTCAAACAGCAGGAAAGACAGAACATCTGAAAAACTTCAAAATTACACATGTCATTGTAAGGAAAGACATATGTGTTAGTAGCTGCTTTTATTTACTAACTTTATGAACATCTTTGCTTCCTTTTTGGCCATTTTGCTAATCCTTTCAACACCTGCAGTGGTCTATTAAAGGTTTTTACAGCAACAATGTTAACATAGAAAATTATAAAGTTAATAATGGCATATACTAGCATAATAGTGTTAGAACAGTTAAATGAACTAAGAAAATATTTACATATGGTATTTAAAAATAGACTGAAAAAGCATTTCGAAACATTGTTATGATTTGGGGTTATTTGACTTTTATTTCTTTTTCTTATCGTTTTCCTCCTCTTATCAGTTTTGCTAATTGCATCTTGCCATTTTATTTGTTTTTTAATATTCATAATGGTTTCAAGTTTTTTTTCATTATCTCTAATTTAGTCTTTAGTATTTTTTAAATAATTTATCTTGTTTTAGTTTTTTTTCTATCAGATTTACCTCTTTATCCATTTTGCTCTAATTTAGTTACGTATTTGTTTTTTCTCTTGATCAATCATCTTCAACTAGCTTTAATCATAAACTTCGAGGCCCTTCTAAAAAAACTCTTTACCATTATGGTTGATTTGTGGAATCTGACTTTGCAGATCGCTTGTATGAAACATCAATGACCAAGATTATGAATTTTCTTTTTTTTTTTGCAGAGAATTGAAATTCTCTGTATATAAAGGTTAACTTTTGATTAACATGCTTTAGTAATTGTGTAACTTCTCAGAATCAGCAACTTTTTTTCATTATGGTGAAGTTCTGTGTCTTCTTAGAACCACTAGCCTGCTAAAAACTACTCAGGCAGAACAAAGTTATTTTCTGAAAACAAAATCTACCTGAAACTTATGCAAGAGAAAATTGTTTTTTCAGCCCTTATGCTTACATATCTCTTTCAGGTTGTTGCCTTGTGTCATTTAAACCATAAATGAAGGAAGGGCAGATGAGGGCAAGACATAATCACTGATATAGGTGTATCAATGAAAACACATGCTAAACCTGCACAAGCTTTAAACATGGAAGGTGCTATTTTACCTCCGTGAAACTGAAGGGCAAATGCATATGAGAGATCGTAGCAGTCTTGTTGAATTTTGGTTCGTCTACCACATCATACAGGTGCTGGTCATAAAATTAGAATACCATGAAAAAGTAGATTTATTTCAGTAATTGCATTCAAAAGGTGTA
>JAUZNJ010041477.1:0-10024 GCA_034780135.1 Jordanella pulchra | reverse complement strand
CGGCATTTTTTGTGAAAAATCTCCGCAAGTTGGTCGGAGCTGTATGCCAGCCGCTGCCTCCAGGGGCGCCGCCGAATATCAATCATAAAATAATGAAAATTTATAGCCAAATGTTTGGGGCTGGAAGGGTGGTATTAGGGATTGAGGTATGGCTGGGTGGATTGTAGGGGTCTGGAGAGGCTTGTTTGGTACTTTTGGTCCTGGCTGGTGCAAAGGATCTCTGGGTCCTAGGCCACCTAGGGTGGGCTTGTTATGCTTGGTTGGGTTTTGCCAGAATAGGTCAGCTTGGGATGAGCAACTGTTCTGTAGGGGCTCCTCTTTAGTGTTTTTAGAGATCTCTGAGAGGTCTCTCGCGTTGGTGTGGACAGATGTGGTAACTGATAGGGCAAGAGGTGGGGGCCTCATGTGTGTATCTCATGAAGCAAGGGGACTCTAAGCAACCAGTGGGGTCTTGTAAATTCCACCATTGACCTTAATGAAAATTACCCACTGGCAACTACAAGCTTCGAAACAGTTTAAATTATTCTCTGAAAGACTGGCACGCCAGATTTTATTACAATTTGCCCGTTTTATCTGGGACCTTTAAGGTTACAATTCACATGTTAAGTAATTCCCTGCATGGGGTGTGGTGATTATTTGCTTGTTTCCCCAGGTGTCGGTGTGGGTCACTCGGGTTGCTCGTTTCTGGGAATGGCCAGAGCGGCTTGGGGTGGCCGACAGTTAACAGTAGTGGGGCTATTATCCCAGGGGTATATTGGCTCCTTAGTCTCCTTCCCAGATGTGGTAAACTATTAGTTTAACAACCGAATCTGAACTGTCCAAGATTTACTAAACAAAGTTGCCTTTTCTGATTACAGTAAATGAAACACCCAATGCTTTTGCTGTGTTTATACAGTGTGCAGTGTTTTCATATACTTGTTTACACTTGCTGCAAGGTTAATGACAGTTTTGCCTATAATTATTGGTGCTTGAGATGTCGTCCAACTAACGTTTAAATGGTACAAGGTGTTATATGCTACAGACTGCTGCAACAGGTCAGAGTCACTATGTGAGTTGAAGTACTTTACTTATTCATTTCTGTTATACAAAAGTCCAAAGATGTCTGTCAGCCATGTTTCCGGGTTGCAATGTTATAAAAGGTTGGCTTTGAAATTAATGTAAAGTGTCTATATGTATAAGCTTGGAAAGTTCAGTTTAGGCAACTGGGCGTGTAGTTTTCTAGAAGACGTTTAGCCTCTCATCCAAGAAACTTCATCAGTTCTGACTGATACAGGAGAAAACAGAGATAGATATACTGTAGGTGTGACCAAAAGTTATGTAAGAGGGAGAGAAAAACAAAAGGTGGCTCTGATGGGTCGTTAAGTAGGTCATCAGAGTGGTTTACGTCACATGGCTCTGTTGAGTCAGGTGGATGTAGGTGTGAGGTTAATCTTTAGGGTAAGGTTCCTAAAAGTGCTTTGTATGTGGGTGACAAATTATGTCTGAGGCCACCTTCTCTGTTAAGGGATGGCTTTTCCAAATTAACAAAAATGGGTTCTTTGACTCCCTTCTCAAACCATCTGTGTTCTTTGGCTAGAATATGGACGTTGTTGTCCTCAAATGAGTGTCCTTTAGCCTCCAGGTGTAGGTGAACAGCTGAGTCCTGTCCTGAGGAATTAGCCCTCCTGTGTTGAGCCATGCGACCTGTGCAGAGGTTGTTTGGTCTCTCTGATGTAGAGGTCTGTGCACTCTTCACTACACTGAACAGCATAACCACATTGTCAGTCTTGTTTCTGGGTGTCTCATCCTTGGGGTAAACCAGTTTTTGTCTAAGGGTGTTCCCGGGTTTGAAATGCACAGGGATCCGGTGCTGGTTAAAGATCCTTCTTAGTTTTTCAGAGAAGAGCAACATATAGAATGGCGATGTCTCCTCTTCTGTTTTGTTCCCTCTCATCAGGCCTCTTCTTGTTGGTTTTTAAGCAAGGCCATCCGGGGCAGCCACAGTTCTTCAAGGCTGTCCTGATATGTCCCTGTTCTTTCGTCGTCCTGCTGTTGATGGTGGGAATGGTTTCTGCTCGAGTCTGGAGGGTTCTGATGACACCTAGTTTGTGTTCCAGTGGGTGGTGTGAGTCAAAACGGAGGTATTGGTCAGTGTGTGTGGGTTTCCTGTAGACTTCTATGTTAAGTTGTCTGTCTTCCATTATGTGAACCATGCAGTCCAAGAAGGCAAGGCTGGCGTCTTTCACATCTTCCCTGGTGAACTAGAAGTTTCTGTCCACTGCATTGATGTGGTCTGTGAAAGTGTTGATTTTTGTTTCTTCTCTCCCTCTTACATCTCTCCCTCTTTTGGTCACTCCTACAGTATATTTAGCTCTGTTTTCTCCTGCATCAGTCAGAACTGATGAAGTCTCTTGGATGGGAGGCGAAACGTCTTCTAGAAAACTACACGTCCAGTTGCCTAAACTGAACTTTCCAAGCTTGACCATGACCTGGATTACTAAGAACCTTCACCGATATGTCTATATGTATATTTATTCTTAATGTACACTTGCTATTGATCCCCCATGCTAACTGCAGCTAGCTGCATTCCACCTGTGAGAGAACCATTGTTTACATGTCTGCAGTGTATACCCTCTGCTGGCAAAGCGATGTCTGACAAGATATATATTAGACATGTTCAATCACATACTTATTATGTGAATTCAACCATGTTTTGTACTGTGTAGTGACTCTCCTATTTCTCTGCAAAGCTGTGCTATGTTATGTAGTGTTTGGTCAGACTGAATTCTCATCTGTGATTAGACAGCTAAGGGACATGAAGAAAATTCTCCACTATAATCGCAACACTGGGAGCAAGAGCAAGCAGTTAGCTTTCAAACACAGCTGGACTTTTTCAGGGGTGTATCTTTTATTTTTTTTTAGTTACTAGAGTGAGAATTGAGGATGCATGTGTAAGTGATCTGTCCTTGGAGAGCTAGCAAAAAAGTAGTCATGGGAGGGCTTAGCTTACGTTTGAGTTCAGAATGTAAAAATGGACATTGTGACATTGGACATGATGGACATTTGTGATTTCTGTGAAGTAAACTCAAATCTAAGAGGGGTTTGCTAGTCTTTGACTATGTCTACACCATCCTAAAACTAAATTCCTTCAGTAACATTGTCTTCTTTAAATACTACATACGTATCATATCCCACAATCACATTATTTGAAAAGGAGATCATATCCTCTTACCAAACTGATTTCTTGAAAGGCTCTTGTCATGTTCATCATTTTCCTCTGGGTTAATCCTTTACATTCAATAAATCTATTGAATCAAGTCTTAGAGCTCAGAGAAGATGAGTAAACAACAGCAACAAAAAAAGAAACAAACAAATTGCAAAGTATATTTATAAGGAATCACAAAGAATAAAGAATGCCAATTCTAACGTACATATCCACAACTGAAAAGCTTTAAATTTTACAGTTTAGATATTTACAATAATGTCTTTATAAATATAATGGCTCAAGGTACAGGCATCCATCCATCTTTTAACACTTATCCATCAGGGTCACTGAGTGCTGGTACCTACCTCCAGCTGTCTATGGGCAAAAGGTGGGGTACACCCTGGGCAGGTTACCAGTCTATCGCACAGAAGAAACATGTAATCGTGTGTACACACAGTCAAGCCTAAGGGCAATTTAGGAATGTCAAATAAGCTTACAGTCTGGTTTTGGGACTGTAAGATGAAGAAGAAGTACCTGAAGAGAACTAGAGTACATATACATGTAGACTATGCAAACTCTACGTAGAAAGACCTTAGCAGGAAATGAACCCAGGACCTCTTACTGGTGCAATACTATAAATAGTGGCACTCGGCTCTCCTAAATGGGATCGAGATCCAATAAAGAAAAATATGACATATTTTATCCAGCTATGCAAGAAACCAAACACAAGAATGGGTCTAATAAGGACATCACATGCCCTCCCTGTCAAATCCACATCAATATTTTATATTTACCACAGCATTTATCCACTATGACACATTAAATGACATTCATAAATAATGCACACAGAATCCACAAGGAATTTTTATGTGTTGTTTATGGTTTTTGTAACTGTGCCATTTAGATAATGTCAAATGAAAAGTTCCTTTAGCATCTCTGTTACAAAATTACACTGTATTTACAGGTTGTTCTCGACAAATAATTCTTGCTCCTTCTCAACTCTTAATTATTCATGTGAAGCTGAAAAGGACATTGTTTATCACGCCTATGGCACCAGGGAACCTTGCACTTTGGTCTGTATATAGTACATCTGTGAGTGTGCATATGTGGTACTAGTTCTGAAAGAAGTAAAAGTGAATAAAAAAGATATTTAATAACTCCAGGCAAAAACAACCAAGTTTATAATTGGTAATTAAGATACTTTGACGAAAATATCCTTGCTGTCTTCTTGCTATTGGTATGGTAATTGTGATGGCCACACCATGTGGAGGCAGGGGCGGTTCTAGGACAAATTTTCCAGGGTGGCCAAGAAGGGGCTACTGTTTTTTCATGGGGGCACATTAAGAAGAATTATCTATTTAGTAATTATAACCCATTAAGATCTTACTGAAAAAAGAGAACTAAAAGTATGTCTTTTGTGTATTTGTCCTTGATTTGAGCAGCTAAATTATATTATCTGTTAATGGAAAATATTTGTTCCCTTAGAATGTCAAAAATTCACCTCCCATATCTTATTCTAAGTGCAGTATATCTTCTCATCTTAATTTACGGGTCTAGATTATTTACCTGTTCAAATACAAAGGAAAAATACACTAATTAAAAAAAAACTTACTTTTAGTTCACTTTTTATAGTGAAATAGTCAGCCAGCATTTTTCAGATGCAATTTTCAGACTATGAATGGTAATCACACATCACACATACAGGTTTGTTCAACATCACAAACCTGATGGGTGTGTACTTGATAGATGTGATGGATGATCCACTGGTTTTCTTTTCTGCTCCTCACTCTCTCCCTCACAGCCTACATCTTCCTCCTCACTCTCAGGATTGAGAGTTTCTGTTTCTGATGTCTCAATTTCAGCTTTCTCTCCAACCAACTCCTCTTTCCATCCTTCACCCTGCTCCTCAGCTCTCTCATCATCTTCATCCTGCCTCTCTCTACGTTTTTCTTTGCTAACAGTGGTAAAAATGTTTTTTTTTTTCTTTTCATGATCACTGGTGTTTCCTGTGCTGCAAGAAAGTAATGGATAATATCTAACTGATAAAACTGTGATAGCATCTCATATATATTTAAGGCTAAACTTTAATTTATTGTTAAATCAATGATATGAAGGAAAATATGAAATCAGTTCCTAACCCTGTTTAAGAGCCATATGATCAAAATAAGAAATCACTGATGTGGCAGGAGCACATGGCTTTGACACCTGGGTGATGGGTATGAATGGGAGCCATACTGGCACGCTGATTTTGTATGTATGAGGAAGCAGGTGCGCTGGTGGTGGTCGTAATTTCTGTTGACTATGCTACATTGTCGTTTTATTGTTGGCATCATAATATGGTTTAGCCTGGTCAGTATGTGTCAGTCAATGTAAAGTTTGGATTATCATGGTCAAATGGAATAAATTGATGATTGCAATTACAAGAAGCAGCTTGGAGTGTTTGGAAGCACGTGTCTGACAGTTTAAAAATCGCCGCGTTAACCCATTGCGGCCCTGTACAACACCGCTGGTTTGCCGCACATTTACCCTGTATGGACAGCAATAAGCAAAATTTTAAACAATGACGTCAGATTTAATTGCAGTAAAAATGTCACATCCAAAGATGAGCCAAACAGTGCATCAAAAATCAATCATATTTCTTGCTCACCTCTGTCTCTTTAGACTCTTTCTCGTTAGTAATTAGACTCGTCTGAAAATGCTGTGCTTCTTTTTTCTTCTTCTATCCTAAGTGAGTGCGCACCGCTCTAAAGAATCCCCATTAAACTCTCTGGCATATCAGTTCCAGTTTAAGTGTTGGCGCATTATATTTCACGTTACGAAATTAATTCCTTCCTCTGTTCAGCGCAGGGGTCATAACGGGGGGCCAGGACCGTATCTGCAGGGGCACCGGCCCCTGTTGGCCCAACTCTGAAACCGCCTATGACTGGAGGAAATTGACTCCGCTTGCACACTTGAGTTCCTTATTGAGGGTTGATTGGATGATGCCTTCTGGAGTTCCACCATAGTGCAATCTTTTCTTCTAATTTTTGTACTCAAGTTCTTTCTGCTTTTATGATTTGGTTATTAACTTTCTTTAGTCATTTAAGTTATTTCTTAAGCTAACTGTGTAGAAACTTGTGTAGATGTTCCCCTTCCCCCCTCCCCTGTGTGTCAATATGTCTGATCAGCCAGTATTTAACTCCCCTTTGTTTGTTGTCTTGGAAGGTCGGTTTTTGTTTGTTTGAGCAGTTTGTTTGAGGTTTTGTTATGTTAGAACCATAAAGTTTTGTCTTGATTTTAGTTTCTTGCTTCGATCTCGTTTAAGGGACCTTTGAATGTTGGAGTTTTTTTGTCATTTTTGGGAATAAACACCCTTTTCTGGAATAACTATTTTATGTCCTCGTGATTGACTGGCTTGGACCCTAACAGTAAAGAAGGTTCAAGAGGTAAACTGTTTTCCCACCACAGAGAAAGAGGGAAGTGAAAAAAGTGTGTCTGTGTGCATTTGTTTGTCACATAAACTCCCTACCTATTTTAAAATGCAAAATTAATTTGAGCCACTGACATCAATATCCAAATTCTTTGACACTACAGCTTTAACAACACCACTAAAAAAACACACTGACAACCAAAAACCTTTATCTAGTTTCAGTAGCTTACTTTATTAGAGAATTAAAGAGAACTAACAATGGTTTAGTCCAAAAGACTTACCTTTTAATTACAACAGTTTAGGAATTTTTAGTCTTGTAATAACACAATTTTAAACTTTGTTTTTATTTCATGCGGTATTATTCTTTGAAAATGGAAATTCCTTAATATGAAAACACAGAACATAGGCATTTTTAATCAAAATAGCTATGTTATATTTTTGGTTCAAAGGTTTCAGTCTAACTAGTTTCAAATCAAAATGACTTACTTAGAAACACCAATTTTCAAATAATGGATTAATCGTTTTTCTTTCTTTTTTGTTTTTAGTTGGGAGAATTCAAACAAACAGAGAAAGCAAGGGTGTCTCATACCTCAGCACAGATCCACATGCTTTCCCTTTGAATAGGAATTCATGATTCACACTATTTCATTTTACACTGGCAATAAACAAAAGCACAAAAAATAGATTTAAAAGCCTGAAAGAACTCAGTTCAATATTTTAAGTAAACATTTTTCAACTATTTTGAATCATCTGATAAAATTCCAAGCACTGTTCCCAGCACATGATAAAAGCAAATACGTTAAAATTAAGTGCCTTGTAAAGTTTATTCAAATGTTTGAAAACAAGGTCTAATCCATTAAATCTTCCATCACCTCTTTCTTTACCAACAATATGATTTAAATAAAATGAAAACAGCTGTTCAGTTGTGTTGAGTTCTATTCTGTTTAATAAAGGTTTTCTTTTTCTTGGCAGTTCGAGGCCATCTTTATGTCACGATCTGGGACTCTTAGTCCCTCCTGTGTGGGTTTCTCTCCTGTGTGCCTCTCCTCTTCCTCCACCAGATGGCGCCTGGAGCTGTTGGTTGTGCGGTGTGATTCTCCAGTGCTCAGGTGTTCCCAATCAACCCTCATCTCCTAAGTATATCTACAGCTGTGACCAGTAGTCGGGGCGGAGTGTTTGCCTATTGCCGGTATCACAAAGCCTCCTGAGTCTCAAGCGTTTCCTTGTGATCTCCTCGTTGCTAGTTTCTGTGAGAAACTAATTCTCTCGTGTTTAACTCCTCGTTGCCTTCAGGTTCTCCTGGAAAGTCTGGATGCCGTCTGCTCCTGACTTCTTCTGTGAATCTCTGTCTCCTCGTGACGCCGTGGTTCTTACCCACTGGATGCCCGAGCTTTCTGCTCCCTTCTTCGTTGTTCACCTGGATCCACAAAGTCCGACTACTGGCTGCTTCACTGGTTATTGGAGAAATCATTTCGCTCTGAGCCAACCTGTCCATTTCCCACCCCACACCTTCTTGCTCTTGGACCCACACTGGAGCCTAGGACCCCGGACACCGGAACCCCCCTCTGACTTCCACTCAACATCACCTACAGTAAGGAAACAACCATTATTCCCCAGTAACTTATTTCTCCTACTTGCCGTGAACTCACCACTCTGTTTTCTCTCAGTATCTGCCGTTCTGTTTCCCCCCGGACCAGGCTTTGGACTCGCACCCAGTCTCACAACCTCAATAAATACCTTTAACTGATATAACGCTTGTTTGTATTGGTGTTCTGCATGTGGGTTAGACAGCTCAAAAACCCAGACACTTTAAGGTATTTATCTTTTTTTATGAGCCAAAATACTTTGAAAGGGTGTTAATTTTCACATTTAGATTTTCTACTTCTCTTGCCTTGATTTTGTAATGATGAAAATTATTTTTATTATTTTTTTATCTACACTGGAAGGTGAATCATGCCAGGTGAGGCTAGGATTAAATTTTATCCTGCTGAAATGAGTAAACCGTACTTAAAAAAAACATACAAACAAGAAATATGTAAAACTCTAAAACCTACAGTGGTGTAAACATTTTTGTTTAGCCAAGACAGATTACTTCTCTTTGGCTTTTTGCCCCAATTAAATCAGATGAGTAAAGAAGCTGAGCCTTTCTGATGATATACAAACAGTAACAGTAAAATCAACTGAGCCCCTTGTTTTGTTTCATTTCTGATGTAGCAAACATTTACCTCACATGACTAATCAGCTGATTCTGCTGTCAGGAACTGTGAAAGTCTAAGGCCAAAAAAAGCGCAGTTAACATCTCTGTTGATCCCACACATCGTATCACATTCTAGTTATGAGAGGTTTTTTGTGGATTTTCTCCTATAGTCTGCACCATAAATTCCATATGCATGCGGAGTTTGAAGTTTGACAATCATCACACTGGAATTAACACGTTCATTTGTTGTACTAATATGCAACAATTTGGGAGAATATTCACAGGACAAAATAATGACTGAGTGAAAGTTATTTGATCAATATGTTGACATGATTTTGACATTATCTAGTGTTTTTGTAAACCTAAAGGTTAATAAAGATGATCAATGTTATAATTTCATGCACACCTGCATAAAATAGTTTTCATCAAAAACCTCTGCCATTCAGAGGACTCTAGCGCTACTCAGTGACTGAGTGAGAAATTGGGAGAGATGCATGCTGGCGAACAACTGACATCTGAAGCAAAGGGTTTTATAATAGATGGTTGATGAAGTTTTAATGGGTTAAGATATAGCTATGCCTTTGAGTTGTATCATTGTGTAACAGCTTTTTGCTTCACCCCCCATAATTCTAGAGTTGCTCTTCTAGCTTGACTCTGTTATTCTTTTTTAAGAGAATTTTCATTCCTTCGTTTTGGATCAGAGTTTCATTTGTCAGATGTTTTTCTCATCTCTTGTTGAGTGCTGTAAACCTGGAGGGATTTTATTAATACTTTAGTCCTTTTTTTGGAAACTTGTTGTAATACATATTCACACCAACAATATTAAGTTGATTTTTGAAACCTGGGAGCAGCTTATTAACATCTCTAAAGCTGAAATGATACATCAATGTCTTCCGCAAGTACCAGCTGAGTTGAAAAGGAGGCTGGGGATATAGAACAGGAGCAAGGAGAAGAGAGAGGAAAAAGAAATTTGCAACATCTCTTCCATCTATCATCATGGGCAATGTTAGAGCTTTAGGAAACAAGCTGGAAGAACTCCAAGCCCTAGAAGAACCCAGCCAGAATATAGGCAATGCAGCATAATCTGTTCTAGGAACTCATCTGGGACCTCTGGAGATTATTTCACAAAGGAGAATTATATATAAAGTTGAGAACATTATCAGAATCAGAAAGCCTTTATTGTCATCATATTCTACAACGGATACAATGAGATTTTTGGGACTTCCATTTCAGC
>JAUZNJ010041476.1:0-10025 GCA_034780135.1 Jordanella pulchra | reverse complement strand
AAACTATCCAAACTCCATCCACTCTCTCAACTGACCGTAACTCGCCTACAACAACCCACATTTTGAACGGAGTCTGTAGGGTTTATAAAGCTGTCAAACCCCACGCCAAAATCTGAACCACTTCGCGAAGCGGTCACGTGGTACAGCCGGGCAGCGAGGCTTCGGATGTCATCGTTTTCGGCTCCTCCCCTAAATGAAGCAAGCCTCGATACGCGCTTTGTGGAAACGCCCCCTCCATTACTCGACACACGCCTCGAAGCCTCGGCCCATCTCGTAACATCACTAGTGTTAACCCTGGATTCTGTTAAGCCGTGCTGCCTGGTCTGAGGACTTTCAGTTTGTTGTACATTGTTGGACTTTTTCATCATTAAAACCTTCATTTACACCGCATCCTGGTTCCTGCCTCTGCCTCACCACCTCCACCACAACTGCTTCTTGACATGCAGTGTATTTAGGTGAGCCCTCTCTCTGTTCATCATCGTCTCAGCTCGTTGTACACCCTAGCTGTCTCCTATCTGCCTATTAACTCACCTCTCTAACATTTCAGTCATCAAGCTCCCCAGTAAAAAGGCTTTTTAGTTTTCTCAGTCAATAGTTAAGTTTCCATTTGGCACAGTTTGATGGTTAATCAAATTGTACATATTGTGTGTGGGGGGGGTGTTGTTGTATCAAAAATTATATTTTTCACAAAACTTCAATGGAAACACAATCTTTGCATCACATGAGTGACATGATCTGCAACTGAATCTAACTGTCAAACATTTGAAGAAGGAGGACTGGAAGTAGTTCAAGGAGAGCTCTGGCTGAATTATACAGATATATCTCATGTTCTCTTTGTTATTAATATTATTCAAGAAATAAATGAGATATAACAAGACACATTTAAAATTACAACACTGAATACAGATATACATGTTAAGATCAAGCACTGTATTACAGAAAACCTTGAACAAAGATAGATAAAAAAAGATGAGATTAAGATTTGCAGCGCTATTCTGCCTTCGAACATGATATATTTTATGGCATCCAAAAGTTACATTTTGGTCTCACCTGACCAGGCTACATTCTCCCAGTATTTCACAGGCTTGTCTAAATGTTGTGCAGCAAACTTTAAACAAGCTACAACATGCTTTTTTTTTAGCAATGGAGCCTTGTGTAGTGAGCATGTATACAGGCCACAGTGGTTGAGTGCATTACTTATGTTTTCTTTGAAACAATTGTACCTGCTAATTCCAGGTCTTTCTGAAGCTCTTCACAAGTGGCCTTTCGTTCTCAGAAGACTTTTCTGATAAGTATTTTCACTGCTCTGTAAGAAATCTTGCGAGGAGCACCTGGTTGTGGTTGGTTTATGGTGAAACAATGTTCTTTCCACTCCTGGATTATGGCCCCAACAGTGCTCACTGGAACATTCAGAAGTTTAGAAATCCTCTAATAACCAATGCCATCATTATGATTTGCAACAACAAGGTTGCAAAGGTCTTGAGAAAGCTCTTTACTCTTAGTAATCATGAGATGTTTCTTCTGTGATCAGAGACACCTTTTTATAGGCAATCATTTTCGACTGAACCAGCTTTTATTTATTTTGCAATGACAAGACAAGGAACAAAATTGCTTTTTAATTACTGAGAGATTTTGGCTGGTGTCTTGGCTTTATATGCCTCTTTGCACCTCCCTTTCTTCACATGTTTAATATGTTCATGTTTCCTGTGCCATTACACATTAGTACACATAACTTAATTTCTGGGCATCTATGGTTTGATTTCTTTCTATGTGTGGATGGCTTGGTTGAAACACAATGAAGAAATTCAAGCACTTCAGACTCTGGGACTTTAAATTTCTAAATAAAATACAAAGTTTGCTTTCAGATGAAAAGATGACCCTGAAACGGTAAGCAACAATCTAGGTACTGTAAGTTGCTTCTGACATTTTTTCTAAAATAGAACGGGCTGAACAAAACCAATGTAAAAGCCTTTAGCTCAGTTTCGGAATGCACGCCTGTGTGTCATTTGTAGTCCACAACTGTGAATCTCTCCTAAAGTCTTTGATGGTCTTGTTTTTCCAAACTTTTCAAAGTTGTAGTTATAATTGTTGCCTGTACAACATTTTAGTATCACACTCTTTCCTTCCACTCAACTTCCTTTAAAGTTTTGAATCCCAGACTCGCAGGAGTCAGCTTTTTCAGCAATAATCTTTTGTGGTTTGGGGACACACTATTCTCCAATATTCTGTGTGGTGTATGATGGGCCTAACATAACATTTCATTATTAAAAATCCTTTTTCGGTTGAAATTCCTTAAATTTCAAAATTAGTGAGAAATTCTTGGACTATAGAATTTCTTAAAATATATTGAATTACTACATAATGTGTTTTTTAATTTTTTATATGTACAAAGGACTGTTTCTTGTTTATAAATTTTTGAGTCAATTAAATTATTATTAGTTAATTTTTATTTTTGTACCTACTTCCATATTTCTCCTTGTGTTCCTAACAGAGTACTTTGCTCTTAATCTGCAGTAGAATGTAATGATTCCTGTCTGTTCCTATTATTGAAGCTGCTGCACTGGCAATCTGAGCGGTTACACATGTGGCAGTTCCAGTTACTGGGAGTTGCTGCATGTGGTAGGAGCACAATACACTCCTGGCTCTTCTAGTGGCTAACCACCAGATTCTTAAAAGCTGTTCACGTAAGTAGACCATCCAGCAGTCCTTGTTTTGACATACTGATCTCCACCTGTCTTGTTCCGGTTTTCTCTTGCCTGCCTTAGTCCTGTTGTCTTCTGATGTCTGGACATTGAACCTGTGCCTTGCTTCTCAAAAAGGGTTTATTTGTCTGTTTATTTGCCTCTCTCCTGGTCTGGATTTTTCTGTCAATAGCATATGACCCAAGTCTGGACCTTGGATTTGCCTCCTACCTATGTCTCTATGGAAACCTCTGCCTTGTTAGTGTGCCGACTGATACCAATTCTCTTGCCTCGATTATGGATTTCCATCCTGTCTAGCCCTCCTGGAAACCTTTGCCTCATGAATTGCTTCTCTGTGCATGACACCCAGACAGTCTACAACTCCCCTACTAGCCTTCAGCCCTGTCTATCACAACCAAGATTTGGACCAGTCAATCAGTGATATGAATCATATAAAACAGAGCCTCTGGCATCAATAATCAGAACCAACACAACCTCCTGGCTTTTGAGAGGCTTTCATTCAGTGCAGCTTCAACACCACACCCCTGAGGTGGTCTAGGTCACTTACCCTGGTGTGCTTCCCTTTGTGATTCCAGTTCCAGTCAGTTTCTGTTCCTGCAACACCTCGGTATTTGAAATAAATTCTTTGAGCTCTAACGTCTTGTGTTGGCTGAATTATTGGGTCTCCCTACTATATTAAGGCATTACATAAAACTTCTAAAAGTAGAACAGTAGGCCGATCTACTGTCTTCAGCTTGCATACAGAGCAAAACGATCCACAGAGGATGCAATCTGCTCTGCCCTCCACCCTGCCCTCACCCACCTGGACAAAAAGGACTCTTATGTGAGCATGCTGTTCATTGACTTCAGTTCAGCATTCAATATCAAGATACCACAACAACTTATCTGCAAACTGGACAAGCTTGGGATCAGCACCTCCCTCTGCAACTGGATGCTAGATTTCCTCACTTAGAGGCCTCAAGCAGTACGGGTTGGCAACTTAACCTCGAGCAGTATCACCCTGAACACAGGTGCCCCCCAGGGCTGTGTGCTCAGTCCTCTGCTCTTCACCCTGCTGACACATGACTGCACAACAACCCACACCTCCAACCATATAGAGACGTTTTCAGACGACACAACTCTTGTGGGCCTCATCACCAAGGGTGATGAAACCCACTACAGGGAGGAGGTCCATCTTTTGATCAAGTGGTGCAGCAACAACAACCTCTTGCTAAATGTCAGCAAAACCAAGGAGATTGTTATGGACTTCAGGAAGGGCCATATCGAACACCCACCACAGACCATAGATGGCGCTGCAGTAGAGAGAGTAGGCAGCACAAAATTCCTCGGGGTGCACATCTGTGAAGACCTCTCCTGGGCCACCAACACCACATCACTTGTGAAGAAGGCCCAACAATGCCTCTACTTCCTGCGCAAGCTCAAGAAGGCAAGTGCCCCACCACCCATCTTGAGCACTTTCTACAGAGGCACCATAGAAAGCACCCTGACTAGCTGCATCCCAGTGCGGAGCGGAAGCTCAGAACAGAAAAGCCCTGCACTGCATTGTGAAAACAGCCTCCAAAATCATTGGTACCCCACTCCCTGCCCTTTAAGAGGAATTGACAATAAAGCTGATTGATTGATTGATTGATTGATCTTTTGGTTATCTGGCTTCTTTCTTATGGAAAGTCCTATCTCTCTCCTATACATATCTAAGGGCTCAGTTTTTACTGTGACTAACTGTATGTGCTCTCTCCTCCCTTTTTACATGAAAACCGACTCTGCTCATCTCCCTAACTGTTTCTTTCCTACACAGGGCTGCCCATAGAGCTAGTTTACAGTTACCTTTTCTAACACAGAAAGTATTTATGGATGAGTGCTTCTATGTTCCTTTTGCATGTCTGCTTCTGTCTCCTTGAACCATTGTCAAGTCAGCCTCAGCAGCAAGCCGTTCACTCTGAGCCTAGTTCTGCAATGAAGTTTCTTCCCATAAAAAAGCAGGTTTTTACTCTCCACTGTCACTGGATTCAAGCTTGGTGTGAAGGATTGCTGTAGAAGGAAGAACACAATGTAAGTGAATGACTACTGTTGTCAAAAGCTCCTTCTGGGGGAGTGAATCTGGCAAATTCAATGACGTGATGCAATTAGCCGGGTTTCCTTAATTAGTTAACTTTTCACTAATCTGATCTAATTCAATCATCTCTGTACAGCACTTTGTGATGACATATGTTATGAATTGTTAATATATAAATAAACTACATTGAACTGAATAGAACAGGGAGTTGTAGAATACCCAGCAGTTAGTGGGTGAGAGATGGGGTACATCTTGACAATCTTGACTCCATAACAGTACCTGGATGGAGGTTAATGAATAACCATACATACATAGACACAGAAAGTCTTGTTACTCTGCGAAAATCCATGTTTACTGAAGGAGAAAATTTTAAATCCACACAGGAACGCTCCAGCTGGGGTACTTGCTAAAAGCATACCATCATGTAACCTAAAGCCTCAGAGCTTTAGTACATAAGCCATACAGATTAATATAACATTACAGGTTAAATTAATATTTGATAATGCTGAATCTATGTAGAGCTAATTTGGCTGAACTATTGTGGTTCTCATTATCCAAGAAAGCACACTTTGAATAGAAGCTCACAGTCTTTATTTCCACTACAGAGTAAGTGGTCAAATATCTCACCATAAGTGGTGATAGTGGTGATAAAGATGTAATAATGTTATAAACCCACAGAGGACATGGAATTCTGAGAGGATATTGTCTCAACAGCATGACCAGTAATCAGTAAGAAGGGTGAAAAATTACAGGGCAAATATGAGCAGACAGAAATAGGGAATAAAACATGGGGCTCATGAAGGCTGAAAGGACAAGAACAGGAAGAGGGCAGGGAAGCATAGGTGACCTGCTCTTAGAGGGTACAAGTCTGTCGCACTTCCTGATTACAACCGATAGGTTTCAATTTCATATGACAGCCACTACCCATTGGAGGTAGAGGGTATCTTAAACAGGTATGATGAAAAAGGATAGGAGAGGTAATTGTCCAATTGGATTTATCTTCCTAAAGTAACCTTCATGACGAGGACCAATGTGTCAATATTTTTCTGTTTTATGCAAATCTTTATGTATCTGCATCTGCACGTATTCTCTTTATCAAATTATGCTGTATTTATCAGTGCACAGAATGGTGGCAGAAAGAGGATGTTTATTCTTGACACTAACTTTTATTTTGAGCTGTTCACATCTGATCACCTAGTCCTTATAAGTTATTAATTACTTGTGCAGCTTTCAGTGACATCTGACTCTTCATGCACTGAACAAGCAATAAAAATGAAACAGCTACCTCTTTTTCCAACATTTTATGCAAATAAGACTGAAGGCATTTTCCTTTCAGAGCTGGATGATTGCCCAGCATGCAGGAGTTTATCTGGCATGCACGTACCCTCCCTCCGTATTTCACTTCTGCTTCTTCTCTCTCCGTCTGATAGCTTTATCACTGCGGAGGGGTCAGATGCTGACACTAGCATAAGGGGCGCTTAAATTGCTCTAAACAACATCGATCATGGACCCTATAAAATAAGCTTCATGGCACACACAATACCCTGGCCTTGCGCTTGGAAATGCTCGTCGATCATGGGGCTGGTTGACTCGAGAAAAGCTTTTTTTTGATGATTTGTTGAAGTTTCAGTGGAGGAAGGTTCCGATTTCGCCCTAATCGGTCTTTATGAGTAATTTTAGATACAGACTGCTTGGGCGATCTATCACTCAACAGGAGTGGTGACTGTAAGGTGATGAATGGAATTTGCTTACGGTTCTACTTATTGATTAGAAAGAAGCTTTATATTGTAAAACTTGTTTAAAATGTTAGTTTTAGGATAGTAAGAAATGTATATAATAGTCATAATGGATGTTTAAAGATTGGATAGAGCACCAAGATCTGGACTGCAAAAGTTTAAGAAAACTAAGGCACCATTTTTTTTTTCAAACATTTGCATAGTCATAAAATGCTAAAGAACTTATGCTGTTTTTACAAAAACAGTCACACAATTAGTTACCAATTGATAAATTATCAGATGCAAACAGATTATGGTTGCTATATGACAGATTTCAAAAGGTAATCTAAGAAAGTGTCATGATCTTGACATCATCGGTACAGTAACAATTGTTAACAACACATTTCTTATAAGGAAGGCACAAAGGTTTCTATATTATAGCCTTACCACCAAGCTTTTTGAACCAGCTTGTCACTTTAAAGGTTAACTGCAGCCATTAGCATGAAATAAGCAAGACATTTGTCAGAGAGAGATAATTTAAACTCACAATGAACATTTATAGAATTTGATGGATTGGAAAGCATTATCCAATGTCCAAATTTTGATTTATTATGAAAATTAGTGTAGTGATACATTTGAAAATCATTTTTTTCAGTACTGAAAGCAATGTTGATTTATGTTTAGTCCCTTTTCCATATCATTTTTTTTTACATTTAATCCACTCATAGGTGATACAATTGAAAGCTCATCTCTGTAGAAAAGGAGTCCAAAAAGATCAAAGCTAAACAAAATTTTTTTAATTACTACCATTCTAAATGGTAAAGCTCAGCCTGATGCATAGGTCTTGACTTATGTGAGTTTTTATAGACGTAAGGCATTGGTCCCATAAAATAAATCAAGGAGCAGAGCAAACATTTCTGAAGAAGCCAAAAAGAGGAGAACAATAAATGACCCAGAAAAGAGAAATTATTGTCTTAGTCCATCACTTAATTTCTTTAAAAGCCTTTTGAGAAGTCACAACTGCTCAGTGCACATCCACTAAAGTTAACACTCTTGGTATGCTATACAATTTAATTATTGGGACATGATTCATTCAGTAAGTGTTCACCCATTCAGTGGGACCATTTATGGGCCAGCTTATTCTTTACAGCTCAAAAATCTTTCTTTTGGTCAGTAATCACTGAACTGTACAAATGCAATTTAGATACTTGATTGAGGAAGATATTTTGCTAATTAAGAGTTTTTGTAGAGTGCCTAATCATTTTGCCTACCCATTGATCAGGAACAATGTGATGATTAGCTCTCGCGGCAGTCCAAGAGCTGTTTATCTTCTGCAAAGAAACGTTAGGCATTTTAAAAAAATCTAAATACAACAAATAATTGAGGTTAGCAAGCCAACATTGTCTCATTGTGTTTTTATTTTTCAAACTGCATAGTTAAATTATAAACCCTAATTTAATTGCATATTTTGATGATATATCCTATAAAAAGCAAAACAATCTAATTTCATTATGATATACATAGTTTATTCCTGGCTATGTTGATGTAGAATAATCCAGACAATAGTAGGTGAAAAAAAACAAAACAAAGGTCCATGGGTCTTCTTTAGTTGTGAGTATTTTTGGTGGGGAGTTTCCAGGTTATTAAGCTGCTGGGTTCAATTCAGATGCAGCTAGATAACCTGGCAATTCGCCACCTAAAATTTGGAGCTTAAGAAGGCCTCTGGAAGAGGTTGAAATCTTTTCAAGAATTCCAAGAAGCCCAGTTCTTTTTCAAACTGTGTTTTTTTTAAATTACATAATCCATGGTTATTAAAAAAAAGATTAACAATAATAAATGAGAGAATTTGTGCAGATAAATACATAGAAAAGAATGAAGTATAAAATGGTCTATTTCAGGCAACAGTGGGGACATCTGATGTCAGCATACTTGTTTGTGGAGGTGGAATCATCTACATTCTATAAACTTGGAGACACTTTTTGCCATAAAAACAATCACAGTGGGAAATAATGAATGTCTAAAGTAAATATATATCCAAAACTAACTGTGTCAAAAAGCCACACTAATATTAGTTCATTATAGATCAAGCAAGTCTGAAGGAAATACATAGTGGGGAAAATTTACATCTCAAATTCCCTATCAATTGAAGATAAGAGCTTAATGAAATTTCTTGATGAAAGGCTTGCGGCAAAAAATGTTATTTTGGTCATTTCAGCTTTAAAGCACAACTTACTTCTCTACAGAGCTCTATTTCTGCCCATGTTTAATGTTTGAAAAATGCTTTGTGGTAACGCTAAACTAGATGAATGCAGAAAGTGCGGAGGAAGGGACTGGGTGCTATCACTTTTGTGACTGACAGGGACAAAACAAAAATGGCAAGCAGACTAATCCCAAGAATGATTCTTTTGCAATGAAGTGGTTGGATCTCTCTCTGCTTTCCCATTGGGGGAAAGAGAAGAAGGTTCTGTGGAGGAGTTCAGCCCTGAGTCGTAATGACAGATTAACTGGTAGTGGAAGCTGGTAATACACATGAATTTCTCTGGCTTTTTAGGACCCTTTTATTGAACAAGGAAATAAACAGTGGGCCTCATGCAAGAATTGTTCGTACACTCATATTTGTTTTTAAATCATTCATAAGAGTCATTTAGGACAAAATGTCTAATTTACCATTTTCCTCCTATTGCTAATTTTCTCTTTGGTACGAATAGATTTTACAAGTGCTCCAGACAGTTATCCAAACCTAATTTTTAACAAAATGATCAGATTTGTTTTACTTAGAAGCAATTGTCCATTTATAGGTTAACATATGACAAGCAGCTCCGCAATTATGAAATCAATTTTTATTCACTGATTACAGAACTGTCGGTCACAACAATTGGAGTCGGCATGTTGGTGTCCAGGGGACACTGGTTTAATTAGTTCTTATTTTGTAAAAGAAAGAACAGCCAGAGATCCATCTACTATTGAAATAACATCTGGAACAAAAAATGGATAGTTCAGCAAAACTTCTCTAATGATGAGATTTGCACTAATTTCCCACCATGGCCACTCCTTGGCTTTATTATTACACTAAATTTGGAATATTTGGGTTTTGTTCTGATTGACTTTATCAAATGAGAGTTTCACCATATACATTTCCTATATGTTAAAGCACTATAAGAGAGATGGAGAGTAGATAAAGGGATAGCAGAAGCGATCTGAGGATGTACAGTACAGGTGTGTCTGTGTATTAAAATAAGATTTAATACAATGTATCATTTTGGCTGAAGGTGAACTCAATTAAGCATTTACATCTATGTTGCAACTTTGCCTAGATTAGTAAATGTCATGTTGGGTTTCAGAGCTCTAACCCAAATGCAGAACACCACACGGGACAACAGGAAAAAATTAAACAATTTATTTAATCTGATTTGCAAAGCAAGTCCAAAGGTTCTGGTTCTGGTTCTGGTTCCGGTTCGGGTCCAAGGTGTGCTTACAGATCCTCTGGAGTGGTTCTGAATGGTTCAGGGAGGTTGCACCAGATGGGATCCGGACAGAGTGGTGACAGCAGAGTAC
>JAUZNJ010041474.1:0-10026 GCA_034780135.1 Jordanella pulchra | reverse complement strand
TACACCTTTTGAATGCAATTACTGAAATAAATCAAGTTTTTCAAAATATTCTAATTTACTGGCTTTTACCTGTATAGAAGTTCCCTATTTAAACTCTTGTTTTTGCACTTCTGATGCTTTTTGTCTGAAACAGTAGACCACAGCGCTAACCTATATCAATTTTTGAACATGTTTTAATATGTTACAGTTTTTATTAACAATATACCCATTCAGTCAACATTGTTCATCAAATCTGTCTTTAAGACTTAAACTAAGGCTAGGTATTTGTTCTTAAATGCAGTTAGAACTTTTATAGTCTTCATGGTGTTTACTAGCAATAAGGATAAATATCTTAAGAAAAAGAAGTTGTTTCAATAATCTCTTACTGGGCTTATTTAGTCCACAAAAGGGGTCGAGAACATTTTTTAAAGCTGAGAGCTGCTATATTAAGTAATAAAGAAGGACATTTGTTGATTGCAATCCCTATGAACAATCTTGACCCTTATTTTTAAGTGTCCACTTTATTTCATATATTAAAGATAGACTTTACTTTTGCAGGGTCATTGTTAAGATTTTCTTAGACAAAGCATCAGTACCTCTATCATAAATTAGTCTATTAATGGTGTAATCATACTACTTGATATCACTCTTTAATAAAGTTTACTTCTGTTCCAGGGGGACTGAGATTATAGAGGCCTAATGGTTGTGATAGTTTGTTAGACCAGCATCACCACGGATGTAGGGTGATACCCTATTGGCCATGCCAACTTCTGTTTTACAGTCTGGTTACTATATTGATGTCCACTCAATCTCAACAAGGCAGTTTCTTGTAAGTGAGCTGCTCTGCACGGAGAGTAATACTGCTGACCCATTATTCTGGCTCCCCGACACAGGCCCCAAGGACATCATTGTTATGAGAACTGCAGCTATACAAGCAAGAAGAGACAGCAGTCTGCTGAAATTATACAGCAGCTTTTATCCATGACTTTAATGTTTTAGTGACTGTACAGATAAGGATTATGTCGCTCTAATGGTTCATATGTAAAGATAGCATGCTATAATTGCTGTTATTTGAAAACTTTTAGCTCAGAAGTTGTGAATTAAGCCTAAAATACACAGTGGTGCAAACCAGACAATTAAAAAAAAGTTCCAATAATAAGGAAACTGTTGCAAGGCCCTTTTTAATGTTTCTTTAGTATAAAACTATTACTAAGATCTTTTTAGATAAATGAAGAGGTTAAAGCTAGTCTGCACCTCTTAACGGCATTCTGTTTCCTTCAATCGGAATTTATCTAATTAATAATTAACCTTTGTTTTAATTAAGTAATTAAAAATTTAAAGCCCAGCTGTACAATAGTAAGTACTGCACAATATTTTGTTCACAGACCTAACCTCTTCTCTTCTCCTAATCTGTCCCTGTGGCTCTGTTTCCACAGTCAAACGTTTACTGGCCGAACATCCACTCCATCAACCTAACACTGTTTAACATCAGCCGAGACGACAACAACTTCCAGTTGACCTGCATCGCAGAGAACCTAGTTGGGATGACCAACTCGTCGATCCAGCTTAATGTTCAGTGTGAGTCGGAGGTTTCATGTAATTTATTTGAGCAAAAACATTGGGGTTTAAAGTTCAGAGGTAAACATATCATAACTTGCCCTCTGTGTTCGTCTTATGTTACTGCTACACCTGTCACATAGTGGTGGATATGTTGACAGAAAAAAACTCATTACTTAATACTAATTAGTTTAATCTTGTAATTTGGAAAGCTGTTTACATTTAATCTCAAATGTGTTTTTTGAGGTTAAGCGATAGCTGTGACCTGTGTTTGCAAATACTCTAGAGAAATATTAGCTGCCAGTGAAGATAAGAAAGAAGTTAATTTGACAACAGAAGGATCACTCCGTTAACAGCAAGGTTTAAACAGTGTTTTATTGTCAACTGTTGACTTTTACCCTTTGGCAGCCATGAAAAGGATAATTATTTTAGGGCATCTTCATACAAGATTATCCTGGGGGACTGAAATTTGAAATACGATTTTCCACCACATTCTTGCACATCCAGACAGTGCTTTGCTATGGCAATGGTAACTGTGATTGCTTTGCTCACTTTCATTCTGTAAGTGCAACCAAAATCTCCCAAAAGATGATACTGCAACAGCTGCTGGTCTGGGACAAGCGTCTGGAAGTATAAGAAGCAGGCAAAGAAGCGAGCTTACCAACATGTTGCCTTTTATACATTAGACCAATGTAGCAGTGCAAGGACAAAAGCAATGAGAGTACTCGTAATGCTGCTGTGTTTAGACAGATGCACAGGGATGTAATATAAAAATGTATTGTTTGAAAAATCATATATGTATTTTGGTGAATGTATTTTCAACTACCTAAAAACAAATACTAAATCAGCAGGAAGCACAAAGTATTAATGAGGGCTAATGAGAAAAAAATAAACAGTATGAGATTGGTTTGGGCAAGGCAATTTAAGGCTCCATATGTACTAATAATAAATAGTTTATAATATGTAATAAATAATGAATATATTGAATATCACATGCTCCATCCCTAGTGTGGGCCTGGCCGCAGATTGAACATCCCACATACTCTCTACCTCAAAGCATGCAGTCTTTCTAGCCTGTTCAGAACATTTAACTGGGCTTGATGTCAGGCTGCACGTGATAGCTTGTTGCTTGGCGACACGTGCCACTGACTTATTCCGGGCATTTTCCACATGCAAGCAGGTACCCATCCGTTACCCCTCCTTTTCAGGAAGTATGAAGCAGTTTAGTTGGATTTCAACAGTAGGAAAAAGATATTTGCTCATAGCCCAATGGCACTCCAGTAAAGTCAAAGCTATATGTGACAGAGTGATGGACAAGAGTTTCTGCTTCCATGTGGAAAGATATGTTTTTATCTATATTACAGTAGCTATAAGTGATTAAATGGGATAATTTGAAAACCATTGTTAGATTGGAAGACAAATGTGCCTTAAAAGCAACTACAACATTCTTAAGAATAGCATAAATGCGTATTACATATATGCAGATATTTACTAGGTTTACGTGTATTCACACCAGAAAATTTCTTTCGCCTGCTTGATTGAACATGACCAAAAGCAGACTATATTTTTTCTTAGTCTGTTTGTTGCATACCAGAGTTCGCTGTTCTTCATTCAAGATGTGAAGTAGGGAAACTGTGGTCCAACTGTGGTTTAAAGAAGACCAGATGTGCCAGATGTAAATACACCTGTCTGGCCAAAAACAAAAAAAAAAAAGATTTTGAGTATTGGCTATCAGATATGCAATATTACTGGCATTCCAATGCATGAATACAAGTTCGGTACCTAAGGAGCTTTGTCTGGCTTGTCTAACTAATAGAAACATTTATTCAAGTTTTGAGGAATTAATCATAGTCCAAAATGATTGTTTTCAAACTAATGTATTGAAATTTGACTTTGGCATTTAGTTAATTGTTGTCGGCCTTCTTCGGGGGAACTATTTAAAGAGAAAACCAAGGGGTTTTTGTGATTTAGCAGATCAATGAGACATCTTGTTGTCAATCACAGGAAAGTCCCACCCTAGAGCATGCCTTGCTTTATTAGCTGTTGCACACAAAATGTGAGCCTAATTTGCAAAGTGAATATCGTGCTGTGTGGAAGAACACTTGAGGCTAAAAATTAGGACAATATTTACAGAGTGGAGAGAAGTAGAGTTAATGTAGATTGCTGAAGAAGCAATCTTACATGTTGTTATCTACAGTAATTAAAATGTGTCTAACTTCGTTTTGTTGTGGCTTTACTTTTTAGACCAGTAAAAACCAGACATCACTGTGGGTTACATTCTGGGTAACATGGTGGAGATGCTACTCGTTAGCAAAACCTAAATTTAATCAATATTCTTTATTAATTACAATCTAAAGTTTTCAATGAAGTAATGCATTTCTGTTATTTAGGTAAAACTCATTCACATACAGACTCTTACAGTGTTATGTATTTTAGCGGACTAACCTGGGGCCCCTCTGAAATGTTGAAGCTGACTTCATAGCAGCCTTTAGCTAATCTGCAGTTTTGGATGTGTTGTCTTGCCACCTAATTATAATATTCTATAGATATTTAATGGGGTGTAGGACTGGGTAGTTTGCTGGCCAGTTAAGAAAAGTCATAAATGGTCATTAAAGCAGGTATTGAAACATGACATCCTGCCAGAAAAAAGTCTACATCTGTATAGCTCAGCAATATACTTGCTTTCCTCTGCTGCTTTAACTTTCTTATAGACTTCTGATTTAATAAAAGACTTGTAGTAGATGATTTGAATAATGAATAATAAAAAATATTTAGAGAAAGAAATTATTATTATTATTTAATTTAAAGAAATTATTATTATTATTGAACCTAATTATCTTTATTTAGGTAGTAGACAGTATTTCGATAAAAGTTTAACCCAAATCCAACATGTGTAGGGTTACTCAAGTGGATTCAAAGCCAACTATGGTTTACACTGCTCATAAAATAGAAGCATATCAACTTTTAACTGATTTAGTTGGTGCTCCAGGCATCTGATAATTCTAGCTACTGTTATTAGAAATCATTGCTTCTAAGCACAAAATGGTGTCTCGTTGACCTTGTACATAAAACCTTGTTTTCCTCTCGGGGACAAATGTGCAGCAACATCCTTGGGAGGACTTGCAACATAATGTTCTACATTCAGATCACTGTTTTGCTCATAGATCAGAAAAAGCTAATCAAATTTAGCAGCACTCACCCTTGAGGGAGCATTAAAATACAAATGTTACATCCCCCCATCCAAGAGTAATGAGGGTATCTTGAGCCGGACAGAAGGTATTGAAACATCCTGCCAGCATGGCTAAAATTGCTAATGTGTCACATTGTTCTCTCAGGATTAAAATGCTGGATGAGTTGGAAAAAACCAACTCCGATCAACCATGCTACAGGGAATAAAGGGCAGATAAGCTCTCAACGTGACATCTGTATTGTTGTCTCTCAGCAGTTGTTTTTCGGTTATTAAATCTTATTTGCTCACCTGTCATAGATGTGCTGAATAAGGGTGAAATGCCTCAAATAGTAAATCACATTTCTCTGTTGCTGAAGGCGTTAATCAGCAAAGCCTGCTGGTGCAATGATTACTTGGAAGGAAATCTAGTTACCTACCACAGAGCAAGAGGCTTATCCACACGTGAGGACATCAGTTCAGCTCGGTCTTTCATGGTTTGGTAAAAGTTAAACATTTAATATTTTCAAAGTATTCCAAAATTGATTCATTACACTGAAAACATTTGTTTATTTATGCAGCTGATAGCCTCATTTTGCCAAATCAATCCAGGATTCCATAAAATATATGTAAGACTTTTATGTGATTGCAGTGTTTGTTTTCCTTTAAGAATCAATTTATCTTCCAACATTTTGCATGGCACAATATATATATATATAGGTTCAGTGACCATGCACAAATATTCATGCCTCCTAAACTTTATTTTTAAACTTGTTATTCATATCTCTCCAGAATCTGTTTTGTCTGAAGAGCCAGCTTTTGCTGCAAATACCTAAATAAATCCCTACATGATTTGTATATCCAGAAAGGGGAATTTTTGGCCTGTATGCTTTGCAAAATAGCCAAAGCTTTCTCTTAGTGGAAGACGTGTGATGGTAAATATCAGTTCTTGGCACAGATTTGGACCTGAATTTAGTTTGGAATTTGACTGGACCATTCCAATACATGGATATGGTTTGTTATAAACTATTTACATCTACTTATGTTAAAGGTTTTTGTCTTGAACTGGACAAGGCTCCACAGCATGAGGAAAATACGCAATATGCTGTAACATTGGTGAGAGTTGTGATGAAGACATGTCTTCCATTAAAAAAAGAGTTTCCTACACATCATTTGATTTATTGAAATTAACAAGCCTATCCAGGTATTCGATAAAGAAAGTGCCAGAGTCTGTGATACTTACATTAATTAGCTAGTATGTTTGCTGTCCCAAATTATGTTAGTGATATGAACATTTCTTACACTCATATTATGATACAATCGAATCACTTTGTAACATATTGTTCATAAGTTCTATTGGAGGGTCTTAATCTCAAGATTTTGCAGCCTCTATTCTTTTTTTTTCATCAACTATGACCTGCTCTGACCTGCTTTACTGTGAAAGCATCTTTCACATATTTTCTATTCCCCTTTTAGCTTTATGGTAAACTTAAAACAGGTGACAAATAGTTTTCCGGCCTGAGCTTTGGCTCTATGTAAAACCTCATAAGTTAGCATCCTGTGCCTCTCGATTACTTCAAGGATGGATTATGTTTTTTTTCCAGATTCTTGGTTTATTATTTAGATTTTGCTTTAAATTGTGCATTGAGAGATTTCAGAGGTTCCCACGTCTTCATTACTGAGCTATTTGCTGTGTTCTTAGTTCTTCGTAATTTTATCAGTTCAGAACTAATACTGAGATTAAATACACCACTCTGTTTATCAATCTGAAAACTCCTCGCACTGGACTTTATTTGAAATAAGCTGAGTAAATGGGAAATGAACGCAATTGCTATATATATATATCCTTTTACAAGGCTTCGTAGTTTTAAGATTCCAACAACCAGACAATAAAGCGAGAGATGGTTTTCAAAAGCAATATTTTATACCTTTCACGTACCTTGTGAATGCAGCAGGCTAAGCAAATTTGTTGAATGCCTTTTATACAAATTCTTTCAAAGCAACTTTGATAGACTTATTTCAGAGATGGGAATTTATTACACATTAATAACACAGACAGTCTGAGAGAATAATTTAGAACGGGGGGGTTGGGGTGGGGTGAAAATCTCCTTTATCAAGCTGAGCACCCAAATTATGCAGGTACATTTAGAATGCAATGAGGTGTTGCACAGTTACAAACCAAGTGAAATTGATGTAGCCAATTAACAAGTATGTAGCCTCCAGCCCACATGAAAGCTCAGCCTTGATCTCAGCGGAAAGAGAGAAGGACAGAAAAAAAACTATCGCTGAGCAATGATAAAGCAATAATGATTTTGGTAACCATCAGAATATCTGTCTAACATTGAGACAAGGAATTACACTATATACTTCAGTTCTTACATAAGTCTACTCAGTATAGCGGCCTTAGGCATGTTTAGGACAGACTGTATTTAAAGCCAGTATTTATCAAAGGTGCCTGACATTTTTCTTTTTTGCAGTAAGCTTCTTCTTGTAGAGCACAATCTTTTGTGGCTGTTTGTAATGCATCACACTACAGGACAAGGGAGATTTGTCAACAATTCAAGCACTCCCTGTTGGAACCGGGCTGCTGAGACCCATGCAAGAGTGACAGATTGACTTTGCAGCATTTCGTCTGCAGGGCTTCCTTTACATGGACACTCAATGGATGTACATCTTGAGGCACTTTTTTCTTTCCTGTTGACACTCTGCTGGTGCTGCAAATTAACTTATTAATTTTTCACCACATGCTCTGATGGTAATTACATTTCCTCCCCTGTGCAGCCTATTGTCTCTGGAAATGTCATAAAATAGCTTAAACTGCTGCTCTGATTAGGGAGTAATCTGATTGACAGCGAAATTACCAGCCGTCAAGCGACATTCTCTGCATTCAAAGATGAGCTCGCTATTTTTGCGAAAGTGTAATTAACCACAATGCAAGTTCAGCAGGCACATTGTTCTGGTGCTGTCAGGAACAATAACAGCTCTACAGCAATGGGTACTGGCAAAGCTTACCTTGTTTTTTTTCTTTTGCCCTTCATTTGATCTGGCCTAGCATTCTATTATTGACATGGTGACCTGAGTTAGTGGTTTTATTCCACAAAGATGTCTGTGGTATTATCCATATGACATGCTTTATATTGATGAGCAGCGCTGCCCTTTGAAATGTTGTTCAGTATTTCAAATCTTAAGATCAGTCTAATTCAGCTCCAATTGTTTGTGAACTACTGTTTTTCTCGGATATGTTGTTCTAGTGGCTCTAGATGTTAACAACCGAAATAACCCACACATGCAAGAATATAAAAACATATAAGCAGAATCATGGAATTTCATAGGCGATGGTGTTGAACACCATCAGTCCATCCACTCATTGTCTATTACTTATTTGAGATCCAATTAAAGATGTTACTGATCCAGTTGTGAGAAAACAGACATCCCTCTGGCAAGCAACAGTCCATTGTGGGGGAACTGAAGGTGTTCTCGAGAATAGAAGTATAGTCCCTCGTAAGTTCTAGATCTGCTGCAGCATCTATGTGAGATTTGCCTAAAAAACTCCCAAAAGGAGTTTATTTGGAAGCATCTTTTTCAGACACCTCATTTTACTTACTAATTTGCTCAACCAACTGTTTTGCTCTAAATAATTGGCCAGTGATTTTTTGTGAGTATGTGTGTTTGCGTACCTGTCCAGGAATCAGACTGAGGACCATTTTTCTGATTTCACCATCACATTGAGGACTGGTTGTTGTAAAATGGGGAAATTTTGCTGGTCCTCACAAGGTGTTTTGCTAATGGTTAGGTTTAGGGCTAAGGTGTCGATTGGGTTAGGGTGAGGTATGCATTGGTAATGGTTAGGTTTCAGGTTAATTTTAGGGTTAGGCCGTAGAACTGGTTGAAAATAACTGAAAATTAATAGAAGCCAATGGGTGTCAACACATGGTCCTCACTACATATAGCAAAACAAGTCTGTGTGTTTGTGTGTGTGTTAGTTTTGTGTTTGAGTTTCTAACAATGTCTTGAGTGATTTCATGTAAGGAGGCCAATTACAGATACATCTACTTGGACAATATGGAGGAGTTTAACACTATTTTCCATGCTTTATAGGTCCAGCTTTGTTCCCCCTACTGTCACCAAACTGTGTGTATGGCCTAAATAACATGGCACCACCGGCTTTGTGTTCAGAGTTCTCACTGATCAGAGACGTGTAGTTATGAAAGCTTGTCATCTGTGTGGACAGTACGAGGACACCGTGATCACATGGACAATCAAGCTGCACAGTAATGACTTGCATTGCATTGACTAAGACTGGGCTGACAGCCATGCGGAGGGGGAAGTGAATTGGTCCCTTACTGTCTATCAAAGGGAGAATTACATTTTTTCCTCTCCTCCCCGTTTTCTTCTTGTCTTGGCGCTGTACAGCTCTATATACATCCTCGCTTCAATCCTTGTTCCTCTGCCTGCGTTTTTCCCTGTCTTTACTTTTTTCTTGCCTTGCTGAAAATTGCAGCTCAGCACACACCCCCACACCAATCCGTTCACACATTTACGAGGCTCTGCATTTAGATAAGCAAAATGACTTTATTGGAGTATTGCCTGTCACTAAAGGAATTTGTGAAATGACAGGTTTAAATCATTGAAACAAGGATTTTTCTTTTAGTTTGCCTTATGATTATTTAGGCTAAAATGTGGGGGATAAGAAACATGCTTTATAAAGTCAGCTGATAGTTGCTTATTTTCTTTTTACTGTTTTCATTTGACTGATTTAGACACTGAAATTCTATAATATGTTTTGACTTAAGTAAAAGTAGCACCGTTTGACATTATTTTCAACAAGTTTAAAGCAAAGTATCTAACACTACTTCCTGTTTATAATAGGAATATTATTATTTTATTATTTTGTACTTTTGTGCAATGCAGTCCTATTATACAGTAACACTTTGGATTGTTTTTGTTTGCTTAGGGTAGCTAGCAGTCTACTTTTGGATGGCCAACCATAGATTTAACAATGCTTTTACAATATTAAGTGTTAGGTAAGGCCTCTATGGTTTCCAAGCCAGGATTTACTGTTTATATAGTCAAAAAATATTTCCTGACAGGTATGTTTTTCAATCTTTTAAGGTAGATAAAAGTATAGGAGAAAGTGGGCTGCAAAGAGAAAGGCTGAGGGAGCTTTATATGATTAAAACAGTTTTAGAAAACTAGTGTATTTGGCATTCTTTCTGGTCTCCTAGTTGAATTACTCAAAGCATTATACTTAATAATTATCATATTATTATTATTATTATTATTATTATTATTATTATTATTATTATTATTATTATTATTATTAA
>JAUZNJ010041473.1:0-10026 GCA_034780135.1 Jordanella pulchra | reverse complement strand
TGTTCATAAGTTGTATGCAACGCAATTTCGTTCTGTATGCACTCTGTGCATACAAAATGACAAATAAAAAGTCTAAGGCTAAGTCTAAGTCTAAGTTATCCGAAGTCAAAATGAAGGCCCCTACGCAGTTAAGACTATTCGTGGATGGACAGTGAATGGACCTCTCAGAGGCGACTGTGATGTAGAAACAAGAGAGCTACAACTGTTAATGTTAACAGGATTTCTGTGTCAAGACTTGAGGAGATGTGGCAACAACAACAGAAGGTTGATTTTCCTGAATGTTCTGAAGAAGAACAACCTGGATTGTCCAGAGACGATAAGCATTTCCTAGAGCTGGTTACAGAATCCAATAACCTGAAAGATGGACATTACACCATTGCTTTGCCTCTGAGACATAAAGATCTGAAAATGCCAAACAACAAGAAATTGGCTGAACAGCTTGTTCTGAACCTCAGAAAAAAAAACCCAAAACACCCATTTCTTTCCGATTGCACTAACTTCATAAATTATATAATTTTGAAAGGCTATTCTGAGGGTCTCAGTTGAAAATCGTAAACAGTGTGATGGGAGGGTTTGGTATATACCACACCATGGAGTATATCATCCTTACAAGAAAAAGATAAGAGTTGTGTTTGACTGTGGTGCAATATTTGGAGGAAAATCTTTAAACACTCAACTCTTACAAAGTCCAAACTTTACCAGTTCATTGGCTGGTGTCATCACCAGATTCAGCAAAGAATCCGTTCTCACAGCAGATACTGAGGCCATGTTTCCTCAAGTCAGAGTACCACTGATCTGTTGAGATTTCTCTGGTGGCCAAATGGAGCATTACCAGCATCTGGTGGAGTACCAAATTGTTGCACATCTTTTTGGTCAAAGGTGTGCAGAGGAAAATCAACAGCTGCTTTCACCAAATGTCATAGATGCCGTGCTTCACAACTTTTATGTGGATGAGTGTTTGGTCTCTGTGAGCACAAAAGAGGCAACTGGTGGCATTATATCAAGGACTTTGTGGTTTGTGAAGGAAAGGCATATTTCAACTTCTCAAATGGATAAGCAACTGACACAGTGTTCTTAATGCAATACCACAACATGAAAGATCCATTGAAGTGAAGAACCTGGATAATGATGATCTACCTGTGGAGCGTGAGTTGGGAGTATTATGGTCTAAACAATCAGACCTGTTGAAATTCAAGATCATCCTCAAAGATAGACCTCTGACAAGATAAGGAGTCTTATCCATCATAAGTTCCATCTACGATCCTCTTGGATTTCTGACACCAATTGTATTGGTTACAAAGGGGATTCTACAAGATCTAAGCAGAAGACACGTTGGCTGGGATGATCTTTTGCCACATGATATGGCCCAGTAGTGGAAAAACTGTCTGGAAGGACTTCATCAGCTTGAGCAGTTTGGGGTTAACAGATGTCTCAAACCACAGAACTTTGGACAAGCCACAAGTCTGCAGCTTCATCATTTCAGTGATGCAAGCGAGAATGGATATTGAACAGTAAGCTACCTGTTGCAGTGTTATGCTGATGGTCAAGTGCATTGTACATTTGTAATGGGTAAAGCCCATGTAGTTCAACTGAAACCCATCACCATCCCTCGCATGGAGTTGACTGCTGCAGTGGTTGCCAGCTGTATGGATAAGCTGTTGAAAAAGGAGTTAAGGATGGAACTACAAGACTCAGGATTTTGGAGCGAAAGTGCTTCAATTTTGAAGTACATCAAGAATGAAAGATTGAGGTTTAAGACATTTGTGACAAATTGAGTTGAAGAGATACTCAGTCTCAAATCCCTTACAGTGGAGGTACGTTGCTACCAGTGTAAATCCAGCAGATTTGGCATCCAGAGGAACAAGTGTGGAGTATCTTTTGAAGGCTAATACCTAGGTGTCTGGACCAATGTTTCTTCATGATCCTGAGTGGAAATGGCCTGCAAATCCTGAGAACATAACTGATTTTGCTCTGGAGGATCCAGAAGATCCCGAGGTTAAGACATTGATTTCTGTTAATGTGACATGCACCAATGGAAAAGTAGATCCAGTTATGGACTTCATTCATTCATTTTCCTCTTGGGACAAACTGAAAACAATGGCTGGACGGCTACTTAGGTTTAAACAATTGCTGTCCAAACTGGTTCAAAAGAGAGAGGCTGGATCTTGCAGACTCCAATCTTGCTGATGTTAAAGTTCAAGAAAGGTTGAAGAAAGAAATGAATGTGTACAAGAAAGATCTTGCATTAGGAGCCTTGTCAGTAGAAAAGTTTGGAAAAGCTGAGAGTGAAATCGTCGGCTATTGTCAAAGAAAGCGATATCCAGAAGAAGTGACAAGTTTACAGAATCATGAAGGTGTGAAGAAAACAAGCCAGCTCTATAAGCTTGATCCTATTCTCAAATTAGATGTGCTAACAGTTGGTGGACGGCTAAGCAAAGCAGCTATGCTTGCTGAATCTAAATACCCAGTCATATTGGCTAGAGACCTTCACATCTTTGAAATTCTACTGCATCATTTACATAATGGTGGACGTAATTATATGCTTGCTGAACTGCGTCAAAAGTATTGGATTCCAGGTTCAGGAGGACTCTATCAAAATGCATGACCTGTCGTAGGCTCCATGCTGCACCAGGAAGCCACACAAACCCCCATTTATTTGTGTGGGTGTGGATTGTTTTGGTCCCTTTGAAATTAAGCGTGGCACGAGCCTGTTGAAACAATATGGAGCCATCTTTTCATGCATAGCAATAAGAGCAGTTCACCTTGAGATGTTGCCATCACTGGATACTAATTCCTTCATAAATGGCCTTTGAAGATTTATTACCAGACGTGGTCAAGTACTGGAGCTGCTTTTAGACAAGGGAGCCAAATTTGTAGGAGCTGAATGCAAGTTCAGAGAAGAAATAAAAAAATGGAATCAAACTCTTATCAGTAACACTCTCCTTAAGAAAGGAATAAAATGGTCTTCCAATCCTCCGACTGGCTCACACCATGGTGGTGCATGGGAAAGTCTTATTAAGTCTGTTCGGAAAGTGTTAAATTCAGTTTTGAGAACTCAGAGTGTTGATAAAGAACGTCTTCACACAGTTTTCTGCGAAGTTGAGGCCATCATCAATAGTCGACCTATAACCCAAGCCTCTACTGATGCCCACGATCTGGAAGCACCAACTCCAAATCATGCTCTTCTGTTAAAGACCACACAATCATTGCCACCTGGAAAGTTTTCCAAGAATGATGTCTACGTCATAATTTATGTAGACCGTGTTATATAGCTGTTTTTATTGTTGGCACCATTATATGGTTTTAGCCTGGTCAGTAAGTGTCAGTCATTGTAAAGTCTGAAGCATTACAGTCAAAATGGAATAAACTAGTGTTAGCAACAGCAAGAAGCAGCCTGGATCGTTTTGAAGCACAAATCGGACAGTTTAAAATTACCCCAGTTAACCTAGTACGGCCTTCTACAACACCGATAGTTTGCTGCACCTCTAATGTGTATGATCTCAAAGCCTCAACTAGGGCACAAGGCCGAACCAAAACAAACATGCTTGTGACGGTTTTAGCTGGAATAACATTTCTATTTGAAAAGCGAGCAAAATAATGAGATTTGTGCCTTTGTGGATGGGAAGATTTTTGTGCAGTCCTCCTGACTGGATCTGTTGAGTTTGATTAATCAGCTAACTATAACACTTGTAAAACAAATTAAAAACGTGATATGGCACAGTTGCAACTGAATAATATACAGAATTTCCCTCCCTTTTGCTAACACTTTCTACACGAGGCTTTCCAGATTGATATGCGTAGTAGTCAAATTGAACAACACGCATCAGTCTGGCTTACGTCAAGTTAGATGACATGTCCCCACCAATAATTTGCTTTTCTTTCCCCCTTTCTGCTCATTTACTTTAAAGAACAGGAGCTCAGGATCAGGATTGGTGCACCTGTCTGTGTTCAGAGTGTTTTCAGTCATTGACATCTGTCACTTTGAGATATAATTTGATTGGTGGTCTCCACTAGCCATGTGATTGGAGGAGAGGCAAAACGGTAGCACTCAGTGAATTTTTACCAGCAGCTACTTTATTTTGTTTAAGTAAAATCTAGGAGACAAGTTTGTTACACAATAGAGATTCCATCGAAAAAGCCATTTGTTAAACATACTAAGCTATATCAGCAAAAACTTCGCTAGAGTGTAAGCTTATACTAGTGAAGTTAGCTTTATAATGCAGTGAAAACAAAGTTTAAATATTGTGTTCTTCTTCACTAGTTAAAAAAAAGCAATTCAGCTTCGCTCTCCAGAGGACCATGACTCAGTTACAGGTAGAAATTAATACATATTTGTTGTTTATTTTATTGACAGACAGAATCATACTGCAGTGCTTTGAGAAATCCCACAATAAAGTCTTCCAGAAATTTTAAATTGACGCAGAGTTGATTTGAAATTTTTCTCACTGGCATCATTTTAGTAAACAGCTTCATAAGTGTGTTTTTCAGCAGAGCACAGAAACAGAAGCAACATGCAATTACAGGGCTGAAAGCCATGATTTCAGCACTAGTGCTGTTTGATTATTCCACACACCTGTGCAGCTCAGCCCCGTTCTCCTCAGTCTTCATCAGATCAACCTGTACCTCTGTCCATATAACCAGCTCTCAGACCAGTCACAAGTAACAAATTATTACAAGCCACTGGAAGTGTAATTTTAGCTCATCTAGAACCAAAAATTAAGTATTATGATATGGGGGACCATGGGCTCCTGGCGATTAAACTGGCTCTTGAGGAGTGAGACATTAGTTGAAGGGGGCTAAGGAACCATTTGGCATATGGACTAGCCACAAGAATTTAGAGTATCTTAAAAGAGCTAAAAGATTAAACCCCAGACAGACCAGATGGGCTCTGTTTTTCAGAAACTTAAATTTTTTCTCTGTCTTACAAACAGGGGGCAAAAAACATGAAGCCTGATGCTCTCCAGGATGTATGAGACTGGTGGTGAGGATTTTAACCTGTGATTCCGTTTGCCTCTCCATCACCATACTCGACCTAGAGAGGGAGATCAGAGAGGCCGTTGTTAAACAACATATCCCAGATTCTTGTCCTAAGACTTGACTCTTTGTTCCTGATCATCTGGTCAGTAAGATACTCAATCCCTGTCACAACCAGCACCTGTTCCGTCATCCTCGGGTCAATTTGCTCAGACACAGTTTTGGTGGCCCACTCTAATCTCTGACATCAGGTAGTGCGTTGCAGCCTGTGACCAGTGCAATCAAGCCAAGATCTCTCAGCAAACTCCCTCTGACCTACAATGACCACTTCCTGTGCCCTCGAGTCCCTGGTCCCCACATATCCATCGACTTCATCATTGGCTGGCCCATCTCTGAAGGTTACTCTAGCATTCTCACCTTAGTCAACAGATTTTCAGAGATTGTTCACCTTGTTACTCTACAGAAGCCCCCCCACTGCCAAAGAGATGGAAAATATTCTCCCCAAAGAGGTTTTTCGATTACAAAGCATCCCCACAGACATTGCTTCTGATAGAGGTCCCCAATTTGTTGCTCAATACTGGAAAGAGTTCTGTTCTCTGCTGTGGATCTCTGTAAGCCTGTCATCCGGTTTCCATCCTCAAACAGATGGACAGACCAAGAGGGCCAACTAGGAGGTCCAAACCAAACTCAGCCTATTATGTGAGGCAAAACCCACCAGATGGGTACAAAACTTACCCTGGGCCGAGCATGCAATCAACTATCTGCCTTCTAGTGCTACTGGTCTCTCTCTTTTCTATGTTTTTGGATTTCAGAAACCGGTGATTACCTTACAAGAAAAGGATGCCAACATTCCTGCACCCAATTCGGGTACTTGGGGTGCTAATGGGACTGGGGGAAAAAAGAAACATCTGCAGGATGTTGGAGGTTTAGTCTCATGTTGCCAACTGTTGTCGCCACTATACCAAGTGGGTCAGAAGGTGTAGCTCTCCACCCAGGACTTGCCACTAAGGGCTGAGAGCAGAAACTTGGCCCCTCATTTTATCAGTCCTTTTCCAATGTCCAAGCTGGAGAACCTGGTCTGCTTTCAGCTCCCTTGGACCATGAGAATTCATCCGACGTTTTTACGTGTCCCAGGTGAAACCAGTCAAGAATTCAAGGTTCTGGCTCTGACCCTGGATCTGTTCTTAGACCTGGGACTCTAGTTATTCCTCCTGATCATCCCGCCGGCCTCTATCATCCCCTTTCTAAGCCAGTGCCTGTCCTTTGACTATCAATTGTCTGCAAGTCCCCTTAGTGAAATACTCTGAACTTCTCTGATTGGATTCTGCATCACATTGTGCTTCACCAGTAATGTCACCTGCTAACAGGAGCCATCACTCGCCTTCCAATCCTGTTCCAGTATTGTGAGAATATCAGTGACTGCAACACCCTCAAAGCCTCTTTCTGGTCCCCAGTCTCCACTTCCAGTGCTTCCTTCCCTAGACGCTAGGGATTCATCCTTGACCTGCAGAGGTTTACATTCCAATAAACCATTTTATGCTATTTGATAACCTAACCTGCGACAGACCGGCGACCTGTCCAGGGTGTACCCCGCCTCTCGCCTTAAACGCAGCTGGAGATAGGCACCAGTAACACTCCCGACCCCATTAGGGACAAGGGTGTAAAGACAATGGATGGATGGATGGATGGATGGGCATCTAGAGTGTCAAAGCACCTCGAGGGGCATTTGACCAAGATTTCACATTTGATCGTTTAAGATGCTCAGAACCCATTTGGTCAAGCACCATTAGCTTGCACATAAATGTCACCTAGTTGTAAGTCACACACGGGGTCAGTTATTGGTGGCGATACGTCAGCTGTGACTGTCGCTCCTGATAACCACATAGTGTGATGGAGAGCACAGGAAGAAGCTATGCGACTTGGGTCTCACATGTGAAGTGACAACACTACATTGATATGTGGATCTTTACACTAGATCCACCTATCAGTTTCCATGAGCATAAAGTACAGAAACAGTGGCCTACCTGGCTCCCTGATTTTTTTTGTACACCAGGGCGTGGATAGAAGTACAACCATACGACTTGCCATCCTTTGGTAGTACTTCCAACCACGCCAAGTGGCGTTTATTTTTAGGTCCTTTGTTGGTTAGCAAAGTTACTCCAGGCTTCACATTTTGCTTCCATCTAGTATTGCTTCTGTTGCTAATGATTACAAGCTATTTACTGTAGTGTCTGCTATTCTGGCTGCAGCTTGATCAAATAAATACCTCCTAAACCTGTGATTGGGTAGTAAAGCGTTTAAGTAAGCGTCAAAAGATGCGTCATCCTACCTGTCAGTGTCATCACTGGTGTGTTATGATACTTAGCGATATCAGGTGTAAAGAAAGAAAGAAAAAAAACACCTCTTGCAATATTGCCACATGCCGGAAATCGGGCACAGTGTCGGAAAACTTTAAAAGCCTTGCAATCAAATATGTCTCCAAGTTTACAAGAAAAAAAGAGGCTACCCTACGTTCACAATGTAACATATCTTTTAGTGTTTTGTAATTCAGCAGGACTCGGAAATAGTTGTGCCAACCAAGTCAGTGACAGATAGGTCAAACTCACAGGTAAGACAGACTTAGAATTTTAATATCATGAAACTTACAACCATTGAAGCACAAAAAATGTAGTAAAAAATCGGTAAATAAATTATTTTAAATGTAACCTGAAAAATTAACACGTAGACTTCGGCTGTCGTCGATATGAGGAAACAAAATCTAAATTAGATTTTGATGCCTGTGAAGGAGGGTAACCCCTGATTCAGCTAAAAGTGAAACCCTCCCTGGTGTGATAGATTAACTGGTTCTAGTCGCTGGAACATCGCTGGTGTTTGCAGGTGTCTCCATGGGTGTGGCTGTTTAGGACCATTTTCCCCAAACAGGAAATAAGCTGCATATAAACTCCAAGAAATGATTGTAAAGTGTTATGATCGATAGGAAATCTGTTAATATCTTAAGAAGTCACCATCATAAAGATATTTGATGCATTAATTATGCATTTAACATGTTTAACAGACATCTGTAGAACTTGTCCTGCTGCTGTTTATCTGTTGTTTCAGAGCCTCAGTGATGAAAAGAAGAATCGAGTGGAAAAAATCATGGAAAGCTGAATGAAAAGGAAAAAAAGCCAGAAAATAAAGGTTCAGGAGGAACAACTAACAGGGAAATGTGTCCATTTCTCTGTTCTCCTCTATGATGTCTGTAAAATAAAACGAGCAACAATGAATGTTTCCTCTTTCTGGTTTCAAAGATACTCTTTATATATCATCTCGGGGGAATCTAATTGTTTACAGATCGATTCGTTTCCAGTGGAGATAAAAATGTTTTTAAAGTTTAAAATGTGTTGCAAGAACAAAGCAAAGTGCTACAGAGAACATTGAACTTTTGAGTCATGATTCAGTAAATACTGTGTGGATGTATGGGGGACAAATGCCAATCCTGCTCTGCTCAAGCGTTAAAAAAGCCTCCAGGCTTTTTCTATACAATCAATGCGTTAAAAGAGATTTTATGAAGTTCCTCCATAACTGAGAACAACAAAGATCAGGTTTTCATTTTAACTCCAAACAGCGATGCTGCAGAACCTACTTTCTAATTATTTCTTAATTTTTCTCGTAACCCCAGTATTATAAGAGTAAATGAAATCAAAGAATATCAAATATCCTGGAATGTAAAAGATCATTTAAACGATCAGCGGACTGAAAACATTTAACTGTCACCAGTTGATCTGGTGCTCATAACACAGACCAGGAACGGTTAACAGGTGATGTTTGGTCTTCTGTTCTAACTGAAAGCTCAACGGGTTAAATGACCGCCAGACTGCACTGGAAAGTAGAGGTTCACAACAGCAGCGGTCTCTTTCCTCTCTTAATATTTATTAGATTTTTCAGAGTCGGGCAAGATAATGTGATTAAAGTCTGAAAAGACAACCATTTCATTTTTGCTAGCATTTTGTGATCACAACTTCATCTGTCAGGACTCTGCAGACGCTTTTAGATGCTGCCGACGTTTTTAAACCCCAAACTACTCACAATATTTCACATTCTTCATATAAAACATAAACATACTGGAAAGACTTTAGACCAGTAATGAGAACAATTATTCTGACCCGTTTTTTTGACACGTTTGCAGTGTTTTGATCAGGCAACCACACAGACAGCTAATCTCTCCTAACAGCTGTGTTATGGACCCGTTTGTCACAAATTAACCTGATTGTTTCCGAATTTATTATCTGTTTTTTCTACATGCTGCATAAACATTGGTTCCTGGTGGAGCAGTGATTATTTCCAACCTTTATTCCTTTGTTCACATGGTGCAGCTAAAACCAGTTCAGAAACAGCCTGTTATGGTTTCTGGACTAAAACTGGATTTCTGCAGCAACACTTTGATCATACTGTGAATGACAGGGATTCAGGATCTGCTGACAGACCAGGATCTTTACAGACTGATTCACAGAGTGTGGACATCTTCAAAAATGTTTCCTTTATTGTGAAATAAGTATCGATAATTTCTTGTTCCTCAGACATGCTGATCAAAAGCAGATCATATTTTCATGCCCGTTGAAAGAATTTTTGGAAATTTGCAGTAACTTTCCTGTAATGTTAACAGAGTGTGATTTCTGTGTCACCAGTTGATCTAGTTCTGGTCACCAGGAATATTCCCAACCTGAGATCCAAAAGCTGCAGTCGCTGCTTTGAAATCATTAGTGATCTAAATACATTATTTCTCAGTGAACCGGTCTCCTTATTTTCACGGCCCTCGAAGGACCCAGTCCACGTAGAACCGGGTCCTTAGAAGACGCGGCCCATGACAACAAACACCGCAGTGGACAAGAACTATCAACAGGAAGTTAGCTTTAGCTTAGCAGATAGATTTCCGTTTTCCCAGATAAGACTAAAATATACAGTCTGCATCATCAGGGACGCGTTTCTATCAGGAGTTTCCTACCTATCCGGTGTAAGATGATCTGGGGGATCCTGGTGAAATCCAGCAGTTTATGTTGATCGTCCATCTTT
>JAUZNJ010041472.1:0-10026 GCA_034780135.1 Jordanella pulchra | reverse complement strand
ATAAAATGGAAATTAATTATTTAAAAATCATACATTGTATTTTTCTGGATTTTTGTTTTAGATTCCATTACTCACAGTTGAAGAGTACCTATGATAAAATATACAGTCTTCTTCAAGCTTTGCAAGTGAGAAAACCTGAAAAATCAACAGTGTAATACTTGTTCTCCCCACTGTATACAGTTGTGGTCAAAAGTTTATGTTACCCTGCAACCTTGGAGGGCTGAGGGTAATGTGTGTGATGATCTTCCCTCAACGTGTGTTGTTGTGGTATAGAAAAGATGAGACACACATGTTGAGCTTCTGTCAGCATAACAGGAAGATTTATTCTTCTTAGTACACTGAACATATTTTCAAGTATTTGCTTTTTTAACAATTCAAATAAAAGTGTATGAATTAGTTTTTCGATATTTTAATGTCATTTACGACCTATTCTACACAGATAAAATATACCTTCATGTCCAAGCATCTTATCTTAAAATAGTACCTTATCTGCCAAATAAATACATACAAAACTGAAAAAAAGGTGCATCAAACCAGTTCAACATGAAATCAGTAGTGCTTTAGCCGTTTCTCAGCTAGCTTAAAACCAAAGTCAGCCAGCATTAGCATACCCCAGCCTCCAGAACTGTGTCCCGTTTTCCACACAACACTCAACACAAACCGGACAAAATGACTCAGTAGACAACAACCGATACATTAAACTTTAACTTCCAAAGGTCATCAATATGCATGTATAAAAATACTTTTTTACTAACCTGTGGTATAGAAAAGATGAGACACACACGTTGAGCTTCCGTCAGCATAAAAGGAAGATTTATTCTTCTTGTGTGACTGAAACTGTCAGGTAGATTAATCTCATCATTTTCATCCATAAGTTGTAATGCAGCAACCCAGGGAACATCATTGCTTTGTGTTGCTTTGTTGCCTTGCCACACTGCAGACACAACTTCAGGAGACACTGTCTCAGTATGATCCTTCATGTACTGTTCAAGGCCTACTGGGTATCTGGACAACATATCTGCATCAGCATTTCTCTTTCCCGGTCTATACTTGATATCAAAGTGGAAGTTAGCTAATTCCCCAACCCACCTATGACCTACAGCGTTTAACCTGGCCAAACTCAAAACATATCCAAAAGGTTGGAAATATAATCTTTGACCTCCCTATACAATAGCCGAGGAATGGAGTTATAATTTTTTTTGGACAGGGGTGTTATCTGTCGTTGTAATCTGGAGTTGTAAACTAGGAATGCATCCAATGTCCCCTTCTTCATATGGAAACACATCTGATTCTTCAAACAACATTTGGTGTACTATGTCCTTTGACGCTCAGAGAGATGATTCAGGTTGACATTTGGATGCCATTTCTCTTAAATGCAGGTGTATGGTTTCTCTTTTGAGTGGAGTCCCCATCATTTAATGAGTTCACATGGATGGTACACAAGGGTGAATCATCTTGTCCAATGACTCGTTTATGAGACGATGGAGAGATGTCTACAGGTTTGGATCCATCCATTTCCTCAATGACTCCTAAAGCTACCCTTGGAGGTAAGAAAATGTCATGGTTGGTTGAATTCTGAACTGGAATTCTCACCATTTTTGAAGCGCCAACAGGTACGTCAACCAGAGCAGGGAATAATTCCAACCTGTCCAGCACAAGGCTCTGTATGTCTGGTTAAAACAACATTACTCCTCCTCCTGGAAAAGTTCTGATGGGACATTTCACTTCACAGATTTGGCCACTTTGAACATTAAGACCCTTCTTTCCAACTCTCACTGTTAAACTCTGATTATTTCTGAGATGGCATAGTACAAACCACAGAGACTAGAGTTTCAACACTATTTTTTGGATTCTCAAAGCCTCTGACAGTAAGTCCAACAAGTTGATGTTGTTTTTCTGGTCAGCATTTCCCATTATGATTTCTTGTATCACATTAAAGCCTAGCAAAGGGCTGCTTACACTCTCTTGACTTACAAGCAATGGGACATAGAGAGCAACTGAACCATGTTTGAGGCTTTTGATCTCGAGCAGGACTTCAATCCATATTTCTGCTTAGTGAAGTTGTTTTGTTTGATGGGCCTGTTGGATGATGATGTGCCCTCTTGAAGATGCAGCTTTGGAGTGGGATAGGACTCTGCATTCTCTCTGGTCACTGGGGGTCCCGCCCCAGTGACCTCGTCCAGTTTTCTGACAGATTGTTCTTCATCAGACAGCCAAACGCTCTGTGTCCCTCTTTCCCACACTTGAAACAGTGGCTACAGCTATCCTTTCCTTGGGAGACACATTGTTTGACATCTTCGTTTAGCTTCTGATTTTACTGGCTGTTTTTGGTGTGAGGATGTGGGTAAATGTTTTCAGTCCATGAACTAACCATAAGTGTTAAAGCTTTCTCTTAACTCTTGGTCAGTGATGAAACTTGTGCTGTTAGCTCTTGTATGGCAGTACGATTAGCTTGGACTTCTGCCTGCATCTGAACTGCAATCTGACTTTTCTTATCCATCTGCACTGTACTGACGCTGACTGTTTTTGGTTTGACAGCCTGACCTACTCTATTCTGCCTCTCTGTGTCCTCACCTACTGACTTTGTTATCACTTCTAGGATAAAGTCATCAGTGACTTTCTCATCTCAAAGGTGGGGTTTAAGGTCTCGACGGACATATGAATATTTTTCATGTATCCCCTGGTAGAGTGAATATAGGAAGACTCCGTGAACTAATTTCTTGTCATACTGGAAATCTGTGCTTACTTTAGAAGCAAAGAGCACAAGCTGTTTTAACCCCATCAGTCTATACATAAACTGTTGTGGACCTTCTTTATCGTGTTGTCTTGCATTTGTCATGTTGGGTTTTAAGTTTCTGGCCCACATGCAGAACACCATGACAGGAGAGAGTTGTCAGGTTAAGAAGATTTATTATATTACAAAGAACAGATAGAGCTGCAACGGAACCGGGTTCAGGGGAAGCTGGCAGGAGCTGGAAGCAGCAGTGACAAAGGGGGAAAACAGAGTGATGAGTTTGAGTGAAGTGGGAATCGGCAATGGTGAGCTGATGGATCGTTTCTTACGGTTAGGTGAAGGATCTGAGTCTTGGAGCGAGACTGAGGTAGTCCGGGGAGTAAGTCCCTTTGTAGTCCAGAAGCAATGGAGGAGTGCGGTGGGGAACGGACAGGTCGGCACAGGTTCGGCGGAGACCAGAGGAGTGATTTGCTGCCAGTCGTGGGAGCCAGGAGATACTTGTGACAACAGAGAAGATGGGTCTTGGAGCTCGGGCAACCAGTGGGTAAAATCCGCGGCGTCACGAGGAGGAACTCAGAGTCTGAGGCAGCCAGAGTCTGACCAGTGATCCAGGAAATCCAGAGGATCACCTAAAGGCAACAGAGAAGCAGAGACTCTAGTTATTAGGAGCTCAGGGCAACGAGGAGGAAAACACAGAGACACGCTCAGGAGGCTTTATGGTACCATTACTGGCAAACACTCGGCTCCGATGGACTGGCAGGGGACTCCTCTTATACACCGCCTGATGAGACTTGATGGGACACAGTTGTTCCGCTGGGACCACACCGCACTCCATCCAGGACCTGGCGCCATCTGGTGATGAAAGAGGGAACAGGAAAAACCCCACAAAAGAGACACAGAACCCCCGGATCATGACAGCATTTCTCAGTTCCTGAAATGATTCAGTACTGCTCTTAACTTTAAGATGCGCTCTGAGAAAACACTTCAGCTCAGTTACAGTCAGACTATCTTTTGTAATCAGCATGTCTTTGAATGTACGCGGTTTAATTGTTCTGAGAACTGCTCTAATTATCTCAGCCTTAGTATCACCTTCACTCAATCCTTCATCAATTTGCTTACACAAGCAGTTAAAGCTCACATCTGTATCAGAATCTGACCAGCATGAATCCGAAATTCTCTTCGTGGGAGTAATGCAGCAACATCTGTCAGTTTTATTAATCCGGTTACCTGATCAGCAAAATCTGGTGATAACACTGTCTTACTCTACACTGATGCTGTTCAAGTCTGCTCAGTCTCATACACCGATGCTGCTTCCTCGTCATCCGCTGAATGATGCAGGTTCTTTGCTTCTTGGGCTGACTGCAGTTCATCAATGAGGCCCCGAAACACCAGCAGTCGCATCCCTTAGTCCTCCAGACTCCTCAATTGTTTACTTCTTAAAAAGTCAACAATGAAGTCAAAGAGTTCCACCTCAGATGACTCCTCCACTGGGGGCATCTTCTCCCACCTCATCTTGGCATGATACTGCTAGCTGGTAAAGCAGATCTCTTCTGGCGTCATCAATCAGTTGATGAAGTAGTTGTTGGATCTCCCACTGAAGCTTATGGATACCTGAAGTCTTGCCCTTAGGTCATCAGCTTGTGGAATATGAAGTCAAGATCCGACGGTTCTTTGTTGGATAGCACCAAGCCATCAGGAGGCTCTATCCCGGACGAAGCCCCCAAATTTGTTACCCAGCAACCTTGGAGGGCTGAGGGTAATGTTAGTGATGATCTTCCCTCAACGTGTGGTGCTGTGGTATAGAAAAGATGAGACACACACGTTTTTTATGTTAATTCAGCTCACATGGCAGTTTGCACATCTGGATCTACAACAATCTTCGAAAAGCTTCTTGGTGAAGCTGTTGTTTTCAGTTTTGCTTTTTAGCCAGAAAAACAAGGGTGACAACCTCTATCTGGGATCTTTATTCATGCACGTTCTCTCCTTGCATACGTTTTTTGGCATATTCCAGCTTGCTCCTGATGGGTCTGCTGAATTATTATGGATTGGGTGGCTGTATTATGCATTAGGTTTTGTTTATGTTTCATTTTATATTTGCTTTTATAGTTTAGGTGTGGGTTTACTTATTATATTTTAGTTTTCATAACCATATTAATCTGCTGACTATTTTTCGATTGTTTGCCTCTGCTGTGTTGAAACTGATTGAACAGGCCTGCGAGCCTCATGCATGTGCGTGCGGGGAGGGCATCCGGTGATAAAGCTCTTCTGTACTCCTTGGAGAAATTGGAAGGTTAACCTTGAAATGATAACATGTGCTGTATGCTTGTGTGTGTTAATAAAAACAGCCAGAGAACATGACAGAAATTAGAGCGCTCTAAGGAAGGTGTAGGCTGTGGAGTCTATTTCAGAGCGCTCTCCCTTTGCAAAGGTGAACTCAAACTTCTAGTCTATGATCATTGTGTTACAGGTCAGTCTTTGGGAGTGGTTGGACTAGAACCACAAAATTTGGTGACCCCGACTTGATGTCTTTTAAAGACTGACCACTGATTGGACTCAGAGACCAGATACGGAGGGAGTACGGATACAGGTCGACCACTAAAACAAGGTAAGCAGAATTTTACTCTGCATTCTAATTAGGAAAGGTATCCGTACATCCTGATAGTAACTGGTCTCGTTAAATTATGGCTGGATTTAGACGGTAAAAATTAAAAGTGAATATACGGGAAAATAGGATTGTTTTGTTTGTTCTAGGAAACAGATTAAGCTGGGTTAGAGGCCCGGCGATGTGAGAACCCCCGAATTCGCTAAACTGTTTTTGGATCCTATACACATATTAAAACAGAGTAGAAGAACACATTGTGTGAAATCCTACAGATTTAATAAAGCTCTGGTGTCACGGTGAGGAGCTAGTTCCAAACTGTATGGACTGAGAACTCGGGACATAGCGTGCCATACCTCTCAGTTGGCCAGAGCTTAGAATAAGACTGTGAACTGATCTCTAATCGGAACCGCAAGACTCACCAAGGCTATGAACGGAAGAGACAGTAAGACCAGCAATAAACTGTGAGCCTGTATGCAAGGCCAACCGCAAGACTCACCAAGGCTGTGAGCGCAGCATAAGGCAAGACCAGTAACAGTAAAGAGATATAATAAAACACGAATGAGCTGTGAGCCTTTTCTCCAATAATTGTTATATGCCGGAGCAATAACCGGAAATAACGAGAAAAGAGCAAGACCAGACGAACACACGCACACACACTCATGAAAGGGTAATGCATGATTATAACTGTGTATGAATGTCAGTGACAGTGAACTGAAGCAGCAGCATTGTGGGAAACCGGTCCGGTGTCAACACAATGGTCTGTTGCTGAATAACTGAATTAAGGAATTTTTATTTGTGTTGTACCAGCGGTTTAACTGTGAAATAATTATAGACGGTGAATTTGACAGAGAGATAGACGATGATGGCTGGGGCCTGTGAGAGGCGGATCACATAGAACAGTGGGAGAACAACTGGACAGGATGCATTACTGGTTAAGACGAAAGGGGAAAAAGAAAGAAAAGAGGCTGGTAAGCATATGGAGGAAGGTGTAGGTAAGGCATTGAAAGGAAAAACAAAGGATGAGAGAATATCATTAGGGGAATTGTTTTGGGGTTTGGAGCAGGAAGTTTCTGACGAGGCGCGAGCGGCAAAAGAAAAGAAAAGCAAGTGGCTGACAGGAGGAAGGAATAAAGACAGGTTAGATAAGTGTGAGAAAGAAAAAGGGAAGTGGACTACGTGTGGTTTATTGTTGCAGGCAGCCATTCACTTAATGAAGCAAAAGACACGCACTGCACACACACCTACACTCACCAACCAGCCACCACCCTACCTGTCCCCATCACCCAATGCACCTCCAGCCGCTAGCAGTTTATACCCTGTTCTACATGTCACCACCGGTAAATTATGGGCGACCGGGGTGCCCATGGATGCAGCTAATGGTCCGTCCACTGCTAACACTGTGGGAACCGCTTTATCAGGGAGAGAAACTAACCACCTTTTGGCTAAGGCACCACAGAGCACGGACATATGGAAAATTAGGGCCCACAGGGAGAGGCTGCAGCACCCCATAGAGGTCCAGGACCTGCCCAGCCATGATCCCTCCTCATGTCACGCACAGGGCCCAGGGGGATGCCAGTATCCTGAGGATAAGGCTCAACCTCTTCTTATACTAGACACGCCCTTGGATGAGGAGAGTAAGGTATATACACCATCTGGGCCAACCCCATTAAAGGGCTCAGTGGTGGTTAAACTTGAGGGTAATTGGTCCAGTGAAGGATTGGCCTCTGGAGATGCAGGATCCATGTTTTTAGAGCAGGGGGGTAATTCACCTCCACAAATGACCCAGCAGCGGTATCCCCTTAGGTCTAGACAGATGCAGATGCCTATCTTGCAGTTACCCGGAGGTGACTCTAGGTACAAACCGTACGGCCTGGGGGACCTTACGGCGTTATGTAATAAATTGCCCCCAATTGATGATGGAGGGAACCTTTGGTTACAAGTTCTGCATGTTCAAACTGCGGGCCACACCTTAGCCTTGGGAGATTTTAGAGCAATTGCCGCTTGCTGTATGAAAGCCACGGCGTGTAGGGAGCTGGAGACTGATGCAGGATCTATTGTAGGAATGGACGATGAGCCTTTGGCTCATTACATTGAAGAATTGGAAAATCACATTAGGGAACGCTATCCTACCCCTTTGGCAGGAATAATCCCTACATTTCAGTGGGATCCTACCACTCCTCCGAGACAGTACTTAGAGGAGTGTAGAAGTTTGTGGGAAACCCAAACAGGTTGTAATCCTAATAATACACAGACTCATAGAGTATGGTACAGGACTGCTATTTTAGCAGGGGTGCCAGACTCAGTCAAAACAGCTATGGAATCCAATCCTGATCTCCCTGGTGCAGATTCTGCCAAATGGGAAAGACATCTGGTACACCACCTCAATGTGGCCAAAGAACAGCATAATAAGGATGAGAGCACCTTAAAGGACCTCCAAACACAGCAATTAAAGCTGCAGCTGACCGAAGCTAGGCAGCAAACTAATGGGACATGCGGGAAAGGACCACAAGCCGGATTTGACCTGGGTTGCTCACGTCGAGGACTAAGGGCTCCTTACATGGGTTGTGCTCGCTAACCACTGTGCCACCTACATGCCTGGATTAATAAACACATTTAAAAGAATATTAAAGTAAGGAGAAACAAAATAGAAATAAACCTACTATATATAATGATTTTGACAGCATTGCTGAACTCTCCTGATCCAGACTCACACCAGTACACAAGTTGATATCGCCTTTTCTCTTCCAAAATACACACAGATCCAGTCATTGTTCCCCACAAGGAGCAGTTTAAGTGGTATAAACGGGAATGGGGTAAAAATCTCCTCACTCTTCACTCAGCAGAGCTTCCTTCACACCTCAGCCGGATTTCTTCATAAATGAAAAGTTCTTCTCTGTCAGGACTCACTGTGAGAGATGCTGCTGGATTAGAATCTAAAATATATGAAACAAACAAAAATAATGATACAAATTCTTTATTGAATTATTGTTTTTCCCATTCAGGAGATTGCTTAACAAATTTGAGTGAAGGTGCATTGATGATCAACCTCACAGCTCAGATTAACTGAGGCTCCAGGACTGAGCCATGATGGAGACACAGTAAGATAAGACCTTGGATCTGTTGGATGAAGAAATAGTTCCTGTTTTGATAGTAAAGATGTTTGACCTGCCCTTTCATATATTAACCCTCTAAGAACTACAACATAAGACAGACAGATTATAATAGAATAATAAAATGTATTGTTTCTATTTTAAAGATGATCATCTATTTTCTTTAAAGCCTGAAGAAAGAGCAGAACTGTTTGATGTATTTCTATATTTCTGGAACCCAAAGAGCCCTTACACTCAACAATCCCATTAAGGAAGCCAATGACTGTTTCCTCCCACTATTAATAAAAGATAATAAAACATAATAGAACGGAAAGGAGAGAAATTGGCTGAAGCTGGTAGGAAAAATTAATTAGATGTTATCATGGTGAAAATCAAGTAGAAATATTGAATTTAGATTTTAAATCATCAGTGATAGAAAAAAAAAATCATCAGTGATGAAGTTAAACCTTGGGTGAGGACTTCCAAATGGACAATGACCTCAATCAATTACTAATTAAAATAAATATGATCATCTTTACTGAAAGAAAGAAAGTATTGTTTTGTTTCTTTGTAAATGCTTGAATTGAAATGAGCAAACCAACCAAACTATTTTTCATTTTTGGTCTGGATATCTTGTTTGTGTTTAGTTCCTTGTTGACCTCCGTATGAACTCTTGGCCTCATGGACTTCATATTGTATTGCATATGTACAGAATTTCTGACCTTAACACAGACAAGATTGAAATCCCAAATGTCCCTAAAAATCCTAAGAAGATCATAAAAGCATCTTAGCGGAAGTTTCAGTGACTGAGGTTCTGGCAGCAAGGTTCACTATGTAAGAGGCTCTGGGTCTGATTTTCCAAGGTGAGGAAGCAGAGAGCCGATTGGAATAGGGTGTATCAGAGTCGTATAGCATGGAGGAAAACTCAGATTACAGCCCCTCTGGTGATAAGGTAAAAAAATAATGTCCTCAGTTGTTCCTCGTTTCCTGGTGACAAATAAGAGTCGATATGACAGTGGATTCAGACATCAGGAGCCACAAGACTGGCTGCTTACTATGCATGTATCAACATTTCAGGTCTTCCTACCTTCAGACACTGAAAAACTATAATTCACATGTGGGTTCAGTGGGTTCCAGTTTTTTTAATGTTGGATTACTTTTCTTTTGCAAAAAGCAAGTGGTGAGAAAATCTAAAAGTTCATTCTTCCTGCACTAACAAACATTTTTAATTTAGACAACAACACAGAGGCCTTCTAAAGACTCTGAATAAATGCAAACATGTAAAACTGTCTAGACAATAATCATGAAGGGATTCTTGATCTTGTTCAAAGTTACCAGAAGAAAACTGTGAAGTATGAACAGCATTTCAAAGCAGCAGTTTTCTGCTCTCCAGACTTTAAAGATGATCTATTATCTCCATGATTCAAAAGTGATGTACTCACACAATAAGCCCAGCACATGGAGCAAAGTGTTACCCATCTTTAAATCCAGCAATAAAACGGTCCAGCTCCTGTTTGGCTCCACAGATATACAGTGGGGAGAACAAGTATTTGATACACTGTTGATTTTTCAGGTTTTCCCACTTGCAAAGCATGTAGAAG
>JAUZNJ010041471.1:2993-33954 GCA_034780135.1 Jordanella pulchra | reverse complement strand
CCCCCCCCCCCCCCCCCCCCCCCCCCCCCCCCCCCCCCCCCCCCCCCCCCCCCCCCCCCCCCCCCCCCCCCGAAACAAAATACCTGAGCTGGCTTTGCATGACATTCTGCTCAGAAGAGAAAAATGTAAGATGCTAAGTCTAATAGCAAATTGTTAGAGCAAAATTCAGTTCTGGAAGCAGAAGTATTACAGAGCATTTGGTTTTTTACATTTTATCTTCTTACAAACAGGAAATGTTATTTCTTTTATTAAGATTTTAGGGGATAAACCTACACAAAGAAACAATTTATTGATGAGTTTAAGAAAAACCATGAATGATTCAAGACTTTGTATAGCTACAAATCTGAAAGGTGTGGCATGCACATGCATATTTAATACATATGAATACAATCCAGTGCAATCAATCCAAACAGAAAAGTGTAGATGTGAAAATTAATTTAACTCCTTTTTTTATTTAATAACTATAAATAGTTATCAACCAAAATGTCTACAGGAGTCAACTAATTGTTTAGAAAGTGGTTTGCAGTGGAATAGAAACAAATGCTTTTTTGAGGCCTTTTTCTGTTAGATATTGCTGATGGACTTCAAGCCAAATACAGGACATCACGGTGTGAAAAAAGGTTAAAAAGGTTATGGATATTCATGTCGGATAGGAATCCAGATAAAGTTCTAATGTAAATTAAAAATAAGTTGCAAGAAAACTGGTTTTGAGAAGGTGAAAGATTTGCAGCTGCAATTGAATTGAGTATGGACTGATGGCGGCTTTTGGATTTTTATTTAGGAAATATTTTGTAAACTTAAAATCCTTTACCTAATAGTGTTTTTGTAAAACCGGTTTCCAGTTCTGGGTATACTGGTACAAATACCTGAACAATTCCCCAGCCAAGCACAGAAGCCTGGAGCATAAATCAAAAGGTAGCATTTAATCCAGATCTCTCTCCCTTTAACTACACTACAACATGCAAACAGGCATGACAGTGATCTTATCCCCCCCTCCCCTCCCATCATAGCAGCAACTTACTGGTCTGTTGTCTGTTTGATGGGATGTAAATGGAAGGTCAGAGTTTCCATAATTTACTCCTGAACCATAAATCACATTATATGATATCTTTTCTGCTCAGGAAGCCGCCTCGCGTCATTGATGAATCTTGAAAACAACCAACTCACCGATGTGTAATGTGATAGTTACAGGCACAGGTGGAGATTTTAAAGGCTTTGTTTTCTCCTTTGTTTTACTTACTGTCAGCCGCTGCCTTCAGATTAATCACTGGACACACTTGTCTTTTTCTGAATGCGGGAACAACATCAGCCGTCCTCCTCTCCTACTGTACGCCGACAGAAGTCCCTTTGTGGTCAAGCAACGGGAAGCAGTGGAGGGAAACTGACTTTTATTGACACAAGGCTGTCAGAATGGAGACGGCGCCGCTGTTCATTTCCAATTTCAGCCCGCAGATTGGAATCTGCCACTGGGCTCTCCAGTGTCTCAAGCACCATTTTCCGAACCTATGGTGTGGAAAACATGATTTAATTCCTGTTCAATGCTTTTCATCAGATTCTCCATCTCTCCAAATCGTCTTTCAGTGGCATCATTTTGAAGGAGTAATTGTGCATCACTGTGGATGGAGGAGAGCAGCATCCTCTGGTAAAGCAGGAGGTGAAATTACAGCTGAATGCCATGACAAAAAGGAAATAACAAAAAAGTATAACTGTAAAGAGAAAACTTACAGCTTGATTTGACATTCCAGCTTTCATACCATCCTTTACTCTGGTGTGTTTTTTTCTTGATAATTAAAGTGATTCTGTAATAAGAAGAACCAGCCATTATCGGTCTATACAATCAATAACTATTACATATCAATAATTTACTATAGGTGTATGTTGTGAATAAAAATGCCAATTAACTTTATAAGAAATAACATTAAATCTTCTGCATTAAATCAGATTCTTTATCTGTTTAAAGGATACGTTTCCTATTAATCCTTTTCTAAACAGTGACTCTCATCTAATACTTTAAATTTAGGGAAGTAATGTGAATTGTTTTCTTAGGGCTTAAAATATAACAACTCTTACTCGTTAACATATCGTACTACATTGTCTCTAAAACCGAATGTAATATTAAACTCCTGTAAAAGTTAAATTTTACAATTCTTAGCATGGAAATTAGTGGCTTCTCCTTTCGTGGTGCCAAAATGTTTAGCAACATTAATCAACAACTTCAGAAATAAAAAAAAACAATTAGATGTAGCTCTGCATTTGAGCAATACAAAAATAAAAAGAGAGATAAAACAGATCCCTCCGTTTTTGTTGCTGCTTCCATACAAGCTAGCATTAATGCTACAACACCGTTAGCTGTTAAAGGAAGCTAGAAACATGGAAAACTTCCACCAACCTCAGCTTGAAAGTTATTAAATGGTTTCCTAATGATTAATTGCTCTTTCTGGGGATGTTGCTGTAATAGTAGTCATTATTAGTCATCAAACTTTCTTCAACAAATAGTCATAGCATGACTTTCTCAATTTAAATCCACACGATTTCCAATTTTAAGATAGCAGTTTAACCTAGCATGGCAAGATAGATGTCTTGTGTGCTTTGCTACGAAAACAGGACCTTTACAAAAGTCCAAACCTTTTTTCTACAAAATTCTTGAGAATGATGCAGGAATAGATACCACCACATGGATGAGAAGGAATGGTTATAATCAAACTATATGGCCGCTTCAATTCCAGACCTGAATCTCTCCAAAGAGTTGACTAACTATCTGATCTGTGAGCCTGGGCTAGATTAAAACTACTGGTTCCAGCACAATAATATGCAAAAAAGAAAAGAGGTAAGCCATGTAACAAATGTTGTGCGTAGGCCTTGTTGACTGGCTATTGTGTCTCAGCAAGGCCTGGAAGTATTGGAAGAAAAATAAAGAGAGAGGGATTTATTATCCTGTATTGAAGTTCACCCCAAAAGAGCTAGCATTTCACAGGAGCTGCATGCTGACCTTTCCAACAGCCAAAAATGTCATTGAAGGTTTAAGGCAAAGAAATCCAGTCGTATTTAACCAAGCCTTCAAAATCTTTGACATTTCTTCTGATGTTGCCACAGGATGGCACCCTGAAGACTCCGATCTGGCCTCCTCATAGAGAGCTATAGCTTTCTACACATACAGGCTTCACATGGATGCTGCTCTTGTGCAAACACCAGTCTCCACTATGAAAAGAGAGGATTTAGAGATAGGGCATTATGGCTGATAGGAGATATGATTTTATTCTTCTGCTAAAGCCTCTCTTTGTCCTTTTCTTTTCTTGCCTGAATGGATTACTAATTAGGAGAGACTTTGAGCATTTTAGAGAGATTTTATTTTTCAGCTCTCTTGTGTATTTTCCTTTCACATGTACAGTGTATAAACATCTTACCATCATTTACCTTTCTACCAGTCTTTATCGTTGGCTATCTTTAGAGTGTATCCAATATTGAATCCCCCCCTTGTAGGTCTGTATGAGAGTCTTTTGTCATGTTTACCTTAGAGGAAAGAAATACTATGGTCTCACAGTATGGCAGCATTTAGAAATCTAAACTCAGAAAAAGAACATAATAGACCGATTACTACGGTTGTAATATGTCCTACGCAGTTCCTTGACTTTGTTCTGGGGTTGCACCAGGGTGTCCTTGTAATACAACATGCCTGAAAAACACACAAAGGGTGCAACTAGGAGGTATCGAGATCCGATGCCTGAATCATTTCTAGATTATTTTAGTCTTCGTTCAATAAAGAGGAGTAGTAAACTACTGATCTAAGCTGCTCCTAGATGCTATAGCTCCTTATGCCAATTGGGCCAATGGTTAGCTTAACTACCATACACTGGAAGCTGATTTCAGCTGCTTCTATCTGTGAGGGCCCTGACCGTCTGTCTGTTCCCAGTCCATGAGTTGCGAAAAAGACACCAAAATAATTAAACCACTTGGACCATCCCTTGACCCAGAAGGGTGAATAACCTTTTTTTTCGTGCTGAGAACTATGGTGGCAGACAGACTGAAACTCCTGAATGCAAGGTTTGGCAATTTGTCTGTCTATTCCTTCAGTGTGGCATGTTAGAAGATAACAGGGAGCAGGAACAGTGTGAATGAAGACACAGAAGAGGAGATGTGTGGCCTGTGGAGTTTGGTTATTTGTCTACTTCGGTTACAGCCCCATCAACGTCCAGAGCCTTCAGTGTCTCGGGTGAACGTCTGCTCCTATCCCCATGTCAACTTCTTACAAACCTCTGTAACCTTTACCATGGTGATAGACCCACCTTCCCCCCTAGACCTCGTGCTTCCTCCGCCACCCAACAATGTCCTCAGTAAGCGGTCCTCTACCCCCACAAACCTTACAATCTATAGGATTATCTCTACTTTCTCTTCTTGAGTCATCAACAGTTCTATAGAACATCCTTAAGGCTACCCTAAAGCCCAACCTTATAGCATTTTAATGTAGCACTAGTATCAAAGTTGGTTCTATTTGGAGAACAGAAATAACACTCATTTGTTTCAAAACCTCTTCAGCTTTATATAAGTAAAAGGCGGCACTACTTAAATTGCCGACTCATGTTTTCTTTTCTTGTAAATGTAAATCTTCCCAAACTAGTAAAACTGTCAGTCTTACAAGATGCATGAAAAGTGCATCCAGCTAACCAGCAGCATGCAGCAACACAAGGGGGAGAGGTAGTACTGCCTTTTACTCTATTCTTCATACAGCTCGGGATCTTATCAGAGGGACTGTAAAAAAATGCACTGGTCCATACCTATACCTCCCACACACACTTAGAAACTCTCCATTGAATCAGTGTAGTGTCAGTCTGCATCTTCACTGCCACTCACTAAATTGGAGAGAGATCTGCTCTGCGCGCAGGCAGACCTAAACTCGGATGTGCTAAAGCTGCAGGCAGAAACGAGGGACAGAAGTGGGGGAGTGAGGCGAGGGGAAAGGGTGGGTTGTGAAAGAGAACAGAGGAGTGGAGGTGGTGAAGGTGGTAGAAGAAGGAGTTGGGGGTAGAGGGGTGTGACACACAGTCAACAGCACTGGGTACCTCCACGGTGGTCCCTCGACGATTCACATTCCCTTAATCTCAGTTGGCAACCTCTTGGACAGGCACACTAAATGCTGACACACACACAGGCACACACACACCACCCCCATGCTGCTCTCACTCTCATTCTCTTTTAGAAAATGAAAACAATGGAGTGGATGCTCCAAGGAGAGGCAGAGCTGCAGATTGAAGTCTCTCCTCTTGTGCAGTAATCTCACAGGATTGAGAACAGCTGAAAGAGACTGACAGCAAGTGACAGAACTTTTGAAGACCTAACCCCCAATCAAAGAACACTCACTATATGCTATTTATCTAATCACCAAAACAAAAACAAAATACTATTTTTACTTTTAAATTTGTGTACACATTAAGACTTCTTTGTCTTGCTAGAGTAAGAGTGGTATTTAACTCAGTTTATTGATTTATCATTTGGGGGTCTGTCAACAAAACTGAAAAAAAATCAAACTGAGGACATTTCAAGACACTCACCCTTCTTACTCTCTAAACATCCCTCTTATAACTGTCCAACTGGAATTTCTTGACTTGATCATGGGGCTTTCAACCTGGATTGAAACAGAGGGCTTTAAATCAGAGATTTCTTTACTGCCTCTAAGCTTGCAAAACATTTTAAGAGGTTCTTCTTCGATCTTTTCCATTACTGGATGCTCCTTGAAACGTCATCCCATGTCTTTATGTTCTTGATAAAGCACAAAGTACTGTGTTAGATATTTTCAGATCTTAGCTGCTGCGCAAGGGCTTCATGTCATTTGGAAATTATAAGTGTTAGCAGACAAACATTGGGTGTGGAGTTCATCAAGGCTCCCTTCTTGGACCACATCCATCTTTCTGCTCCCTCAGCTCAGACTTTGGGGTTTTGCAACATATTTATTTGTAACATGTGTTTTTTTGGAAATACCTACTATCCACTAAAAGAGTACATCGATTTTTTCCAAAGAGTTGATATGTTATTTTTGCTCCAAAACACTTTTATTCATGGTACATAGAATCTATCTCCTGTCTAAACGCCCCAAACACAGCAGCAGCAAAATCTGTAGCCTAAATTTGAAAAATTCTTGTCTCTGATCAGATCACAGGAGGTAAAAAAGCTAGATCTGTTCTCTGAACTAACGGGCAGTTGGTCTTCTTCATAGTAATAAACATCTTGCAGTCATAACTTTTGCTATTTGTGCTTTTCATGTTGATTTCCTCTGAAGTTCTCCCTCATTTTGGGTAGCCTTCTGCCCCCACACCATGTGATTCCCACTGATTGCCATGCCGCACAAAAGTAGTCATTGGCACAGATCATCCAGCATTGGGGTTAAAATAGTTTGCGACCATCTGATTGCTGGGCATCTAGAACATATTGTGCTCCTAGCTCTGTTTAATCTCCACCAAAAACATTGGATGGTTACATTATCGCTGTTGAGCATTAACTAACCCTCACCCCATAGGCCTACGGGTTTTTGGCACAGCTAGACTCATGTTGTGCTAATTAGTTGCTGTTACTGTAGCAGCAGAATCTGTGAGCCAACTGTTGCTCAGCTGAGCTGTTTACTGGGATTTGCTGGAGGCACATTTTGATAGTTATGATTTTTACCAGCAAAACATCTAAAACCTCTAACTTTTTACTGTTTCTCTGTCACTTCTTAAATCTGACCTTTGTGGAAGAGCAGCAAGGAGGAATTCTGTGTGGAAATAAAGCCATAAAAAGTATTGCATGCAGTTTTTACTTATGCCAGAAGAGGCAGCAGATATGGAGGGGAGTTTTTGTGGTTAGATTTAAATGAAATATTTTGGTCAACATGTGGAAATCTGCCTGGCAAAACCTGCTAATCACCCTGCTATCCTCTTAGTAAAACATGGTGGTGGCAACATGATGCTGTCGGAGACAGAGAAAGTGGTCATTGTTGATGGGAAGATAAATGGAGTTAATAAATTTGCAATCATGGAGGTAAACCTGTTTGGAGGTTTTTCTTTTCGCAGGACAAACCCAAATATGCAGTCAGGGCAATAATGTAGATTTAGAACAAACCTTATCTGTGTGAATAGTCCAGTCAAATTCCAAACCAATTAAACAATTCATCCTTTTCATAACAGTTTTAAAAAAAAACACTGTAGCAGGTTGAGTTATTTCTTGTTTTTTGGCTGTAATTTAGAAGTTCTCAGTAAACAAGTGATTTCTTTCTTCATGTAGTGCCTGGGAAAAGGAGTCCACAACTGATAGATCCATCACACAGTAAACTATGTAAAAGCCTGTATTCCAGGGATTAATGTCTGGAGTGTTTTCTTAATTAAAATGGATACGAGGTCCGACAAAGTCCGACACACACCTGCGGGCTTGGCTCCCAGCCAGGAGCGGTGACATGCAGAGACACTTCGGTTTCATCCATCTGGCGCTTACATTTTACTTTACCTGAGCGTCTTTATTCCTGTTCAGAATCCCAAACATCTGCGAATGTATTCAGAACCCGACCGCCTGAACAAGCTTATACCTTAAAGCATGAATACATGATGCAAAAGCATCTAAGAGGCTTTGACTGGAATCCCTGTATATAAAAATAGAAAAAAAAATGCATCATAATTGAATTTTATGCAAGGTATCAGGTGTAATTTTGACATTTTCATCATTTTCAGAAACAATAGCAAGGCAATAACAGGCCAGATTGTTCCCTTTTGATATAGAGAGTTCGTGGCCAGTCATTTAGGAAAAGCTGGGAAAGATTTTCTATATGAATTAATTACAAATGCTTGGAAATGTCAAGTATAGATAAAGCTTAATACCCTGTCTCCTCCCTTCTGCAACAGAGAAGCTTTTAAATGGCTCTCTGCCAGCCCCTATCTGCCAAACGACACCAAGGTTACCGGGAGAAGCTGAAATATTCATAATATATGCAAAACCACCGCCGTCCATGGACAGTGTTCATTGGAATTCAAGAGCGAGCTTCAAACCTTTGACAACTGCTTAAGTAATTAGTTGCTGGGAGAGCGAACGAAACCCCCCCACCCCAGCTCCACCAATCCAGCTCTCCCTCCCCACCCATAGCGCCTGAGTCTGCCAAGTAAATATTAGAGCATTTTATCTTTTCAGTTTGATAGCATAATTGAATGTGTTAAAAGAAAGGTTGTTAGGCATCTTGTAATCTAAATTCATCTAAAGATTGTTTGATATGAAACAAGCCACTGTTTAGGTTCTTAAATTGACTGGCTGGAGGGACTCAGCTGATTTAAACTACAAAGCTGGCAGACATATTTTTGAAGAACAGGACCGAACCTCAAAGAGTCTCTGTTTTTGTGTTCAAAACTCAAATCTGTGGTAAAAACTAAGGGATTGGAATGAACGAATCCGCAGCCTCTGCTGATTAAAAACTGCTAAAAAAAATGTCCTCAGTTTGTGTTTATTTGACTTACAGATTTTCTCCAATGTATTATTAATAGAAAACAACAAAGAACAGCATGTTTTGTGCTGAAACAATAGTGGAATCCAGTGTTTAACATGGGCTGCCTGTCTGCTGCACCCCACCCCCCCACACACCCAGCCCCACAACTGCTACTCACCGGTCACTATCGTCAAGGCTGGGCAGCACAATGGGAATCATGCCCGAATTGGAGCAGAGCCAGAAGCCCATTCAGAGCAGCTCCCCATGCCTAACGCATTACCCCGGCTTATTAATCTGAAGAGATTGTGGGTTTTTTTGTGTTTATTAAGCACGATTCGCTGCTAATTACAGTGAAATAATTATACTTCAAAGGAGCAGGGAGGCAGGATAACTGTTCAAAGACGAGAGCACCTCTTGTCATGGGAAGAGTTGCTTGCCACAACAATTCACAGCAGCTAAATTAATCGCATGGCTTGCCAGGGATATCAAACACTATCTATTACTGAAACAAAATTAGAGAAATTATTAACACAAACACCTGGACACCTTAAGTATTTCATGGTTCTTTCTTATACCGGTTAATAATAATCAGGATTTTATAACTTAGAGTTAACCCAAACATTATTGCAGAATTAATTTAACATCAATGTTGTTTTTTGTAGGGAATAAGGCAGGAATCACTTTAAAAATGACAAATTATGACATTTTTATTATTATCATTTTTAATGTTTAATAACAATATAGTATCATAAATAATTGTTACCTTCTGAAATAATAAACAGAACTGTCTTTATAGACTAACTTTTTGCACTTTTTCAATAGTGTCTTCATATTTTTTTTAGGTTTTGAAGGCCTCTTTGTCATCACCCTAATTTTTAGCCCTCCTTAGAGATTCTCACTCATTCGTAGTTCTGCTTGAATAACTCCAACACTTTAAAATTAGTCTGATTTTATCTTTAAGATTCTCAGTAAGCATGCAGTCCTTCAGGTTACTCTAAAATATCCAGGCCCTTTAGATCTAGCTACAACAAGCTGCTTGCAACCTTCAAATATATGTTTACGTGATCTGCATCTCCAGTCATGGTTTACATTTTTTCAGCCTCTCTTTATACTCACAAATGTGGTTTAAGAAATAAAATCTTTTTTTTTTATGTATCCAAATCTGATTGGTTGGATCAGAACCGATAAACTCCTGATAAAACGCTAGACTTCTTACTCAGGGACATTAAAAGGACCAAAATCAGCAAGAGCCTTTTCCCAACCGAATATACAACAGGATTTGATCAGCGGTTGGAAATTTTGCTTTTAGAAATAGTTGAATTTGCATGGATCTATTGTCACTTTCTCAAAGCACATCACCTGGTTTTGAATCCAAAGCCAAGCTGACTCTAGTTTAGGGAAATGATAGCTGCTAGCACCTGTTCATAGCTACTTTCCCTAACTCCTACTGTATCTCTTCACCTTTCACATGATGAAAGATAAGAATACCATCCTGGGTAGGAAAAGAGTCTTGGACTGCTTTGCTAAATCTGAACATTTTTAGCCCTTGCAGATGTCATTATATGACCTAAAGCACATGGATGATGCTTCACGAAGCCTTCGGGAAAAGAATTACAATATACAAAAGTTACACAGATGTAGTGAATGGCTGAAGCTCTCCATTATAAAAACAAAAACATATGAAGGTGTGTACAGATGTGTATCAAAAAATGAATTGTTAAACTTCCTGAGGTGGGCTCTGCCTACACGTCTTGTCACACAAAGGACTGTGGGTAAGATAAATCCTATGAGCCACTTAAGAATGTCGGGAGCTCGGGTGCTAACTAGACTATAGTTAGGAAGCATCCTGCTTCCTCTCCTACCCACTTCCTTACTGATTTGCATGATTCAGACTGAGCCCCAGTATTGGTGCTACTTACCTTTTTAGAAGGAGCAGCAGACTGATGCTCCTTCTAAAAGGAAGACATTGTGGCTGAATTTACAAGCAGAAAGGGAAGTGGTAGAAATTAAAAAGCTTCTGCCAACCCACAGTCGGTACTTTCTTTTTATGTTGCAGTTCTGGTATAGGAAACTAATCCTTCAAACTATCACCATCCATTATTTATGATCTGTTGCGTTTCTATATGCTGATATAGTCCTTAATTTATTCTATATTTTTAGCTTTTATCATAACTAATGGTTGTTTTAAATGGTTATATAAATAAACAAATGAAAGAAAGGAGCTAATTATATAAAGTCCATATAAGTTCTTTCTTTAAACTGACAAAAGAAGGTTAGAAATCTTAGATGACACACGAACATTGAATGTAAAGTTTCTACCCTCCTCAGTTTTCTGTTTTTTTTTTTAAATTAGGTTAGGTTAATTACTAGTTGCTGTTGGTTGTTCTTATATTACTCAATTGAAAGTGATTTTTGTGGATTGATTGCATACAAATAAATCCTGATAAAATTATTGTGCTTCTTTGATATTTGATGATATTTGCTCAGTGGGAAGGAAAACAAGTGCTACACTGAATGACTTTAAATGGATTATGATAATGACTTATTGATCTGGATTTATACAGCCTATGCTGTCTGGTGAAACTTTCTCACATGTAGTCTTTGTGAATTTACTGCTTCATGCATATAATGATGAGCCAGTGCAGGATTTTTCCTGTACATGCTCTTTTCTCAGTCTTTACTTAAGACTGAGGCTCCTTACTTCTACCTGCTTAATTCTGTATTTTAATACTTCCCAGGAAAAACACTTTAAAGTAACATTACACTAAACTAAAAAGGAAATTTCTAATGTAAATAAAACAGATGTACATTGTATAAAATTACAGGAGTACAAATTATAGAGCAGAAAGGAAAAGCTCTTTATGTGGATCCTTTTGTTGTGCAATGTTATGATAAATGAGCTAATCTGCAAAAGGTGCTTCAAAGCGCATCAAATAAGAGTTTAATTAATAAATCAGTAATTTATTTGTGTTGAACTTGTGTTTTAAGATCATAAGAGTCGCAATAAGGCCCAGATTTGCAGGAAACGTTTTCCAGGGATGCATTACGCCAATGTTAATGGACAAAAATATGATAATTTATTATTAAATTTAATAATTCTTTAAAATTTCACCAAACATTGTAAGTTGTAGCTTGTTAATTATACCCAGTGAGCAACAGACCTGTTTCATGTTCAGGTTTGGTCAGCTTCTCTTTTCCTTCTTGCATTAAGTATTGTTCAGATGTTTTTTAGCCAAAAGTATGAACTGGGTATGATTTTTTTAAAATTATTTTTACATTTACTAAAAGAACATTTTTAGGTATTTTTTAAGATTTATTTTCAAGATTAATTTTTGTTGCCAGTCGTCCGTACTGGCTTCAAGTTTTTGAGAACTTGCTGTGTCTGCCCAGAGGGGGGCAGTGTGCAGAGTGGGACACTAGCTGCACCTCCATTAATCATCAAACTGCACTAATTGTAATTACAAAAATAAATTCACAAAATGAAAACACGGCTTTTCGAAACAAACTCACGTTTTTTGGATAAAAAGTAACATGATCTGCAACTGGACTTTACTGCCGTTTAAATAGACGAAGAAGAAGACAGGAAGTAGTTGGAGTAGGATGGTACAGGATATTTGGATACATGAAGAGACTGAGCATTTTTTACATTTAGCTCACGACGATTAGCACTAAAGCTGTGGCTAAAACACGGATACATCTCACTAGTTTACAATGTCCGCTGCCATGTTGTTTTTTGAGAATTATTTTTTGAGAAAAAACATATTCATGTGCAATTTTAATTCTATTACTTATTTATGGAAATACAGCAGTTGCAAAAATTAGCATTTTCGAAATTAGCAGAAAATCAGCGTAGTTTTTTTCTTTTTTAGATATTTGTTTTGGAAATGCAGCTACTGTTGTTTAATGAAATGGCTTTAAGTACGTGGGAATACTAAGCCAACACCTACACATGCAAAAACATCTCTTGAATAACTGTCCAATCAGCATAAGAGAATTAATGCGTGGGAAAATAGTGCTCAGAAACACAGCATTCACTAATGAAGGCAGCAGCTCACTGTGAACGGTGTAGCACCTACACTTGGAGAGAAAAAATAAATCTGTTAAGCATGAGGTGACTAACTGGGCATAATACAGACGTGTTCAGCTTGACTCTGAGGCTTGATTCAGCAGCCTTAGCTGGTGTGAACAATCGGACCTCCCCTTTTTATGAGCACAAGTGTCCTTGTCCTTGGTGAGGCGAAGGTCGATTCGTTCCCTCCTCTCTCCCCTGCTGTGGTGCTTCCACTGGCCATTCATTTGGGCCAGTGATGGCTCTAATAACATCTCCATCGCATTAAAGCCCAACCAGGCTGAGGAGATGTCAATACTCCCCCTGCACTCGCTGCCGGGAAATTGGTCATGTATTACAACAAGTGCTTTTTAAGAGCCGCTGTGGCCAAGCCTGTGGTAACGACAGATATTCACGGCTGCCTGCGTGTGAAGCTCTTAACACCGTGGATTTTCAAGTTGTGACAGTTCAAGGGAAGCGGCGCTGTTAACATATTCAGAATGGTGCCGTAGCAAGGCCGTTTCTCCAATTCCTCTTTGAATCCCCTCTGCTCATCTGACAAGGTTGCCTGAGTTTTTTTTATTTCTTTTTAAAGACGATTACAGAGGAATCCTTTAGACACTCAACTCAAAGGCTGGGTCCTTTTTACAAGGTAATACTAAGGTGAATAGGTAAAGACAGTGTCAACATTTTTCCAGCCAGTTTGCTTAAAAACAGTCATTAATTAATGTTTTATGAAATTCAACTTCACAAAAAAGAAGAAACTGAAAATAAAAAAGATAAAATAGTTGTTTAACAATGTCCTTTAAGTCAAGTGAAAAAAATTGGGAAACCCTCAGACTTCCTCTGTGTTTTTGTAACCGATTTGGACATGTGGGTATTTATTACATATTACATTACTGGAATATTAAAATAATACAAACAAAATAGAGAGGAATATAAAACAATAAAGCAAACATCTGTAAAATCCTTTAAGAATATTTCACTTTTCATGAGAAGTACATTCGTTTTCGTTAGACTCAGGTGGGTTAAATCAGGGACAACTATAAAGACCTTTATCTAGTATTTTGAAGGCTTTGTCCTGTTTAAACATCAGATGTTTTTAGTTTGAGGTGAAACCAGAATCAACCCCACGTTGAAACTGAAAAAGCTAGCTAATGCCTACAGAAATCCGATTGTTCCACCTTCTGAATGAGCTGAAACCCTACAAGATGCTTAAAGGTGTCTAAAAAACACTGAAGTATAATTTGTAGCAGCATCTTTCACTGTTGATATAAAAGTCTAGTCAGAAAAAAACATTACATAGCCTGCCTTTCATCTCTAAGAAAACATAAAGATCAGACTGAAATCAAGACTCATTAGGCCAGGCCTTGGTTTTTCCGATCTGTTAATGTCCAGTTTTAATGAGGCTTGTAAATCATAACCTCATCTTAACGTGCTTATCTGATAGGTGTGGCCTCTGGTTCTGCCAGTGTCAGACATCTGCTTATGTAACCCTTACTTTTCGGTTTGCCATTGATGGACTGATTCAAGGACACATTTCCCTTGGTTTCATCCAGTTTATTCAGCCGCTGTTACAGAAAAACATGAGACGGTGGTTGTTGGTGGTAATCATATGTTGCTCCTTCCCTCTGAAAAGCAGAACATTTACAGTTAAAACTGACAGTTGGGCTAATTCTGTTTACAAAGCTAACGTTGCTAACATTCCTAACAACTGTTTTCTCTTACAAAACTACACGCCAAAATTACTGACTCTTAGTTGCAGAGGGTGAAATATAGTATTTTCTAATATATATTGTGTTGGAAATTTGTTTGAAGGCTTAATATTCAATTTTTACCATTGAGCTTCTCTCCAACCCCCCTAAGCCAGATGATCGTCAAACAGCAAATAGGAGGAGCTGTTGACTTCTGATGGTAATATTTACCACCAGGAGCCACTAGAGGGCACACTCATCACAAAAATGAGAACTTATTGCAAAAACCATGAACACAAACATGGGAGATAACAGCAAAGAACATACAACTTTTTAGAAATGGGTGTAAAAATAATGATAGAAAAGTATTGTCATTTTTACTCCCATTTATGAAAAAAATACAAGCTGCATGGGACGCAGTGGGTAGGACTGTTTGCAGCAAGAAGATTCAGAGTCCGGTTCTTTCTGCGTGGAGTTTGCATGTTCTCCTTGGGCATGTGTGGGTTCTCTCCGGGTACTCCGGCTTCCTCCCACAGTCCAACAACATGATTTTTAGGCTATTTGGCATCTCTAAATTGTCCCTAGGTGTGTGAGTGGGTGCATGATAGTGTGTCTCTGTATCTTTTTGTTGACTGTCGACCTGTCCAGGATGTACTGCGCCTTTCACCCACAGTCGGCCGAAAATAAGAATTGGCTGCAACCCTGACGGAACAAGTGGGAGATGGATGGATGGATAAAAAAAAATATATTTTGACAACATTTATAAAAGATACTAACAGTCCTGTTACAGGTTCAACAGGTTCAACATGTTTTTATAGGAATATTTACAAAAAAATGTTGGAGAAAATTATAACCTCAAAAATAAAGGAGAAATTTCCATTATTGTCCCACAGTTGGGAAAATAAGGTGTGAACCAAACTTGATATATCCAAAAATATAAGGACAGCACTAAGGCGCATTATGAATGCCAACAATCATACCAAATTCAATGTTTTTTACAATCCTCTAATTCTAATTTTCAGTTTAATCTTTAGTAATTCTTTAAATCACATTAAAAGCTACCTTTTATTGTGCAAGCAAACGGTTTAACTGGCCACTAAGTATCAGAGTTTAATTCATTCTTGCACGACACACCGTGCAATAATACACGTTTTAGCTTTTAATTTCCTTTGAACAAAATGTAGAGTTTCTCAGATGTATTGAGGCATTGTGTTGCAACCTTCAAATACTGTGAATTTTAGCACAAATCAGCCATTACATATTATTTCATGTTCAATAAGTAAGGCAAAAAAAATGTATTTGGTGGGTCTCCTTTGACAAATCTGACAAAATGAGGTCCCAATATATAAAATCATAAAGCCAACCATTGATTTATTCTGCATTGATGGCATTGAATCTTTATTAGTACAAATCTATAAACAACGGCAGTTCTTCACTCTGTAGATATTATTTGCTTCAAACTTTTCTTTGCCACCACCAAAGGTAGCCTCTGACATTGGTGCCCAATGCCTTAACTCCAGGCTGCAAGGGTTTTATATGCTTTCCCTAAATAATAAACATATATTATTTTATGGAAATCATATAAATCATATACAATATTCAGTATTAATATCTACATGCTTTTAAATTAATATAGAAGCAGTCTATTCCTTTCAGTATAAAGTTGGGCTGTTTCTAGTCTCCATTAGACGGAGGCTGTAGTCCTTGGCTAGCTGTCACTGTCGGTCACCATGGCGAGGGAGGGATTGATGGCAGCCGTTGGCTAGTGAAGACGTATACATCATGTTGGTCCAGGGCTGCTGCCTCCAGATGGACCTGGCCCATCCATTGTCTGTCAGGGACACAGCTGTCTGAAGAGCTGTCCTCCTTTCTTTCTCCTCCTTTCTTGTGCCGCTAATGAGTCTTTCATTCGTTACATGTAATAAAGTTACGGAGGCTACGTTTGTTTTCTGTCAGAAACCTAAAGGAGCACATCTTAATGTTAGAAAACCTTGCAGACGGACATCTCTTTACAACATCAAAGCCTATTTGTTTTGCAGTAGTGCTGACATTTAAAACAAATTGCAAAAAAAACAGATGCGTCTTTATGAGGTTTTATATTTATATTTTCCCCAGCTGCTCTGACTGTTAACCCAGAGATCAAGAGTTTTCCTAACAAACTTCTAGAGGGTGATAATGTGCTGGTTTAGAAAAAGAAGAAAAGCAAAAGAAATGAAGAGCAGTGCAGTTTTTGTATGAGACCAGTAAACCACACTGGAAAAAAACTGTTTATTTAGCCTCAAAGTGTGTCTTAAAGTCAAACATTGTTTGGTGTTTTGTTCTTCTTATAGCCTGCAGGGTTTGGTATCACACTCTGACGGCATGACTTATTTCCCAGAGATCCCTGCAGGACCCTAGTGGGCGTGTACAAATGACATCACAAGGATTTTGTATTCAACCAGACGTTTTACGGACTTGATAAAGTAAACTAATTAGGATCAAGATTGAATACTTTAAGATAATGTATTTTTTTCATCTTCCTTCAAGAATTAAAAACGTAATTTATTAGTTTAGGAACATTGGCATATTTCTAACTTATGGCATGCTAAGCTAACGGTCTGTCTTACCAAAACCATTGCATTACCACTTGTTACTGTTAATTGTCAACTGGACATTAAAGAGGTATTTGGCTCAAATTGCTGTGCCATTTCTTTAATAGCAGTATCTGGGATAACCATACACACACACACACACACGCACATTCCAGCCAGCCAGCCAGCCAGCTAGTTCATCACTTCCCCCATGTTGTGAGGTGGGACCAGGGAAGCATGGAGTTATTCACTGTCTGCCTGCTTGGTTCTAATAGTCTGGCACAGCGTGACTGACGCTGCCCCTCTCAGCTGTGATTGAGTGTATTGATCCTGAGCTTCTGCCGCCGGCGCGTTCCCAGGACGCTGGGTGGTAGGAGACCGACAATCAGATCCTTCACTGGGGGAAAAAGCCCTCCTCATCTGCCTTAATCATCCGATCGATGATTAGCGCGCCGGCCCACTCCCGTCTTCCTCTCGCTGACAAAGACATCCCTTCAGCCTCCGCTCACTGTTATTTTCTTAAATCCCCACTTCACACTGTTTGTTTATTTCCTCTTCTTCTTCTGCACTCTCTCCTGTGTGTCTGTGTGTACAGTATAAGTGTTCTTCCTGAAGCCAAACAATAATATCCTTAGATAAGTCAGTGTTTTGCTGACTAGTGAATTTGTTTGAGTGAAAGTGAGGATGACAGAGGCAGAACTTGATTAGAGGGAGAGGAGGAAACCAGGCAGGTGAAGATGAAGAGGGCCTGTGGGAGGGGTGTAATGAAATTAAACGATAGGAACTGTTGAATCACCAGCTGCTTTTGGTGGCTGGAGTGCTTCCAACCACCTCGCCTCACCTTCCCTTTTCCAACTGTAGCCAGAGCCGCACTTCTCCCTCCTCCGTCCGATTGTCGTCGATTGGGCGGCAAATTGCTCCCATCACCTGGCATTACTCACCAGTCAAATCTCTTAATCTGATCATTATCTGGGTACTAAGCAGCAGCGCCTCAGATTGTGTTTGCTGGAGCAAGACGTTGTAAATGATTGAGTGAGGTGCGCATTCAAGCTCTATCAGAGTCGAGCTGTTGAAATGTGGGGATTATATGACCCTCGTCTCCTGATGTATCTGCTTCCAAATCAGTTTCAGCGTCAATTCTGCTTGTATTGTTCCTTAAATAAAATTCTCATCTCGCTTTTTAGTTTTCGCTGTCTAGGCAAAGAGTGTTTCAGCTTAGAAGTTGTACTTTACATTCATCATATTCTGAAAATGGATTTTTTACTTACAAAAACACTGCAGAGTCCATCTAGGGTAGAAAACAAAAAGCATCTTTTAAAAGGTTTCATTCAGTTTGGACGTCTTTATGTCGCTTCACTCTTAAACCATGTCTTTGTTGGGATTTCTATCCAAAACCATCAAATAGAAGCAAAAGGATATATGGTTTTAATGTCATTGTAGTTTTAAATTTTGCAACATCAAAAGACAGTTTGGATGCAACATTTGGTGCAGTATAATATTTGAGCTGCATAGAGGATAGAATTCCCCGAGAGTCTGCAGAGTCAATAGTTGCATACTTCTACACTTCATGTGGCCTTTATGGTCAGTTTGATAACGGAGGATGCAAAGATCTGCGTGGTTTTCCCTGGTCTATCAGCTGCATCCAAGGCTTACGTCAAAAAGTGTCATGCAAAATAGTGTAAAACATGATTCTGTCTGGTAATCCAATGGATGGGTCTAGGTTTGGCAGTTGTCAAAAGAAGAACAACCTTTTCCTGTTCCAGCAGGCCAGTTCACTAGAGCACAAACTAAGGTCAATAAAGACATTGATGAGTGAGTTTAGCACAGAAGAACTTGTGGCTTGGTAATGAATTAGAGAAGAGACTTTGAACAAGGCCTTCATGTTTAACACCAATGTCTGACCACATAACAAAAACCCTAAACCTTCGGAAGAGCCTTCCTAGATGAGTCAAAGGAGTTTTAGCTGTAAATAGCGACTTGAAATGATGAGGAAAAATGTACACCGATAATAGATTCTCATTTATAACGGGTCTAAAAATAACAAAATACATCAGATCGAATGTGTAAAATGTTCTATGAGTATTTGAGATGGGTAAAGAGTGGTGTACAGAGGCCTAACAAGATACAGCAAAGGTACAGCGATAATACAGAGAGTGAGGGAAGTTAGAGGAGCTTACTCCACCCACTTAAGGTGCTCAATCATCACATTTGTCACATTCCAGTAGAAGTTTTCAAGGCTTTTGCTTTCTGCCCAGGCGGCAGCGACAAAAAGTTCAGTGCTACATCTGTGAAACAAAGTTGACAGAATGAATACCTGCTTTCTTTTTTTTACGCGCTAGTTACGAATGTACACCTCTACAATCCTTAGGAGCCACTAATGAGCCATTCCACTGCACACCGAGTACGGCCGAGCACATGATTGCTGTGGCCCTTCATCGTGCGCAAGGACAACATCGGCCTCTAAGTGCTCATTTTCAATTACCTTCTATTAGAAATTCCAGCATTTGCTGGCCCCAGCAGAGAACCCACTCCTCCTGCCCACCCACTAACCTACCCACTCACAGTTCGGCACCCAAATGGGCCAAGAGCCCGTAAAAAACGCCGGCCGGTGGAACAATGCATGATGTAAGTTTGGAGAGCATCGAGTACCACTTCATGGAGAAAATCAGCCCGCAGCGTCTCTCGAGGTGTTAGTGCCTCGGCGTGGGGGAAGAAACGGGGAACAAAATGACTGTTTTTAGAAGATCCACTTCTTCTTGATGAAGCAAAATCATTCTTTCCCTCTGTGAAAACGGCTCTTGTGGATCCAGAGGATAACTAACACTAGAGATGGGTTGTAATTGTTCGAGTGGCGTTCTCTAGCGTTCAGATAGCCCCTCAAATCTGTGTGGAGGGCTTTTTTCTTGAATATAAATGGTGAAGTGCTCCCTTAAAGCAAATGAAGTAAAGCATTTAGAAGCAACAGTAGACAATGCAGTCATTTTCAGAGTGTGAGAAGTTAATCCAACACTTGCTGGAAGCAGAAACAACTGGTGTACATCTTATAATGAGGACAGGGTGTGGAATCCCAACAAACGAGAAGATAAAGACGGAGTGGAGGACAGAAGTAGAGCTTCTTTCACCATTAAGGAACAACTGCAGTCCTCAATAGTGTGACACCATTCTGTTGTTTTGCTCACCCCTGATTGTTGCATTGTTCCAATGACAGAAAGGAGGCTTGGGAACTAATTTACTCGGATGCCTTCAATATGTCTTTTAATCACAATGGGACTCAACCTCACGGGGATCTTTACAGTGATGTTGGCAGACGTCCGAGATGTATTGAGCTGTAAAAAAGGATTTGCCCTTTTACAAATCTCCTTTTAAACTTCGACATAATCAACATTTTATACATCTGACATGGCCTATATTCCTAATACAGAATGTTTTAAAATGATTATTTTCTTTGTTAAAAGATAAATGCTTTTCTAACTGGTGGAAAACATCTAATTTTAACTCACCACACCAGGCCTGATAAAAGCGTGGTCTATAGAATCCAGAACTCACTTTATAGAACCTGCCTGACATTTTGAGGTTAAAAGAAAGGAATTTAAAAACGGGTCGGAAACAGTCATGAATGTCTATCAACTTGGACAAGAGTTACAAAATCATTTCTAAGGATTTCAGAGTCATGCATACAGTCATAAATAGAGAAAACATGAAACAGTGGTTAACCTTCGCAGAAGTGATCATCTTACCATCATTTCAACGATAGTGAAAAAACTCATCCAGGAGGTCAGAAAAGGACAACATTCATAGCAATGCAGGCCTCACTTTAAATATTTACCAACGGTTTACATGATTCGAGGCAATAATAAACTCCACTGCACAGCTCCAAACCACTGTGGACCAAAAAAGAAATATTTCTTAAGGATGTACAAGAAAATATTTTGTGAGAGAAGACAAAATTTTAACTTTTTAGTAGATTTTCATCACATTTCATGGTTTAAAGCTAAAACCAAACAGAAACATCTTAATCCTTATTTATGTCACATTAACAGTCAAACATGGTGGAGGTAGTATGATGCTCTGGGGCTGCTTTTCTTTGCTTCATGACCTGGAGGACTTGCTGTGCTTGTTGGAAACATGAGTAGATCTTGCATCTGTCGGATCTTAAACAGGCTAACCATCATTGAGCTTCGAAAGTGACTGACGTAAAACATTGGGTCAAGAAGAATGGATAAAGATCCTCTTCAATGCTGTAAAACACTCAAATGATTTGATGTCAGTTATGGTCCAAAGAAAGAAACAACAAGTTTTTTGGTTAAGAGGGAAATAAACCAGTTCTTATAACGCCTGGCTTGAATAAAGGTTTTCCTTCATGAACTAAAATTGGAGTTAAAAATACTTGTTTAAAAAAAGATAGAAAAAATGAGTCTAGAGTAGATCAATAAAAACTATGATGAGAAAATGTTAAAAGCAAAAAATCAAAGCAGCCTAGAAACGGTTACGGTCAAACCCTTAATTTATCCCAGACTTGCTCAGTTGTTCAGAACCCTGGATTTACCTTCTTTAAATGGGTTAAAATGCTCATTATTCTCTTTACTTTATAAGGTTCTCCAAAGTTTATTTTCATAAAGATATGTTAGTACTTGAGAGGCTTAAGATAGAGATTACAGCACAGCTATCCTGTGCTCTTTTAAAATGAGAAAAAAAAGTTCCTACTGGATCTTTGTTTAGCTGTTGCTAAAATCTCTCATGTATTGTAGTTTTACTGCAATGTCTGCATTAGAGGTCAGACTGCGGCGTTCATTGACGACCAAACAGGACATGATTTCCTCCTTTTTTTCATCGGCTTTCCCTGGACTTCCTCTCTTCGCATTCTGCTCCTATCTTTGATGACTGAAGCTACTTTGTTCACATGGAGGCTCAGCAGCATGTTAGCGGGTCAGTGGCCACTCTGTTTATTCCACTGATCTATCTTAAGGGAATCGAAGAATATCACAAGAACCCAGGAAATCCTGTCACTAGTTATTTATAGTTCATGCTGTTCTGCCATGAATTTAGTTTGCACTTTATAATTTTTCCTTCTGTTTTATAAAAGCTCTTAATTAGCAAATCATCTAAATTGGATAAATTTACTCTATCTCTCTTCAAAGGTTAATGAATGTTTCCTGGAAAGCCAATATTAAATCTACATAACAGTAATTCCTCCATTATTATTATTATTATTAGAAATAACAGGTCACATAGTGTAGTAATAGTTGCAGTATGTGTATAATTAGTGCTCCAACTGTGTTCTATTTTAACTTAGTGCTTATATACTACATTAGATATATTTATGCACACAGACAATCAGTCAAATGTCAAAATAACACAAAATACGTTCTGGAGGTTGAATAATCTGCTCCTGCAATAAAGTACGTGAAAATGCACCCAAAAACATAATATCCCTTCATTTTTTTGTAGATTTTATTCAGATCAAACATAACTCTTCAGGTTTTTCTTTTCTTTTTTTTTCCTCTTAATATTTTTTGTGCTGGGGCTGTTGCTGGCTTCCTGGACTTTGCGGCGTAGTTTCACCACTTGTGGCAGCTGCAACGACTTGCTGAATTTGATGGATGGTGAAAAGGCCTTTGGGCGCCGTGTTTTTTGGCCCTCGCTGCACCAACCATCCTTCCCCCTTTTTTCCCCCGTCTTTCTCTCTTCCTCAACGACTTCCCCTCTGCGCTTATTGATTATCAGAACTTCCTCCCAACAACTTCCTCCTCACCTCAGTGTGTCTTCCCCCTCTCTGACTGCTGGAGTTTCTCCAGCTCCCTCCAAACAGATCTGATCCCTAACAAAGGTGAGGAGGAGGAGGTGGGGGTGGAAGCCTGAGCTTGTTGTGTTCCAGCACGCCGCAGACGAACGGAGAGAGGTCTGTGTTTCTGGCACATGATTCCTTCAGCACACTGTCATGTCTTTTCAGCTCTCCCCTCCTCTGATGTTACCTGACAGGTTAGAAAGTGTGCACAGGTGCGTGTATGTGTGGATGTTTCATGCATCCTGCGGTTCGGGGGGGGGGGGCATCAGTGAGGAGGACTCAGGGTGAGGAAGGGAGGACAAACATCAGGATATGGATGGGGTCGAAACTGGAGGGGGGGCACAACAGATACTTGGAAGGGATGAGGTGAGAAGTAAGCTAAGATAAGGAGTGTATACGCGCATCAAGGATGTATGTGGAAGTGTGTGTGTTTGTCTATTGATTTGTGTACCTGTGTGTGTGTGTACCACAGGCAGGGTGGGTGTGTGATGGCAGCGCCTTCAGGCTCCTCCAGGCGTAAGAATCAGTGAGCAGGTGGAGCGCACCGGCGGTGCTGTCTTCTGACGAGTCCCCGCCGTCTCCTATTTTGTCAGGACCCCTGGAGCGAAGACCGGGGTGTGTACGCGGGTGTGTACGCGGGTGTGTACGCGGGTGTGTACGCGGGTGTGTACGCGCGCATCGGTACGCATATCTGTTTGCACGTTGCGGTTCTGGGATGCACTGTGATCATTAGGATTCACAGTGGCTTTGACAGCAGGACTCTGGAGCAGTGGACACAGCATATGTCCAGGGAGATAACTGGTTGGCTGACTGGTTAGTTACAGCCTGGCTGCTACGCTAACTGTATCCAGCAATAAATCCGGAGCCTTTGATTCAAACAGACTTCACTCTGGATGCGAGGTCAAGGCCAGGAAAAGCCCATGAGTCTGAATTATTTGCTTGCTCTCGCAGTTGTGATTCATTTTGCAGCAGCCTCACTTCTATATCAAAGCAGCAGACAGGAAGCACGTTTTTAATGTTGTATCACGGATGTTTGGAGCTGCTACAAGAACATAAATTAGGCTTTAACTTTTTTTATTTAAATATATCAAAGATAACAGATCGTATAATATTTCTTTCTTATTTCTAAAGCTGGTTTTATTTATTGCTTCTCAAATAATAATAATAAAATCAAACCATGTGCAGCACTGCGTGCCACCCCCCACCCCCCCGTGGTGCTAGCTGTCAGTCAGCTGAGTGTTATGGCCAAGCAACCCGAACCCAAAAAACTTTTTCCCTATCAAAAAATAAAAAGTTGTTTGTTTGGAACTTCTTGCTTTTTTTATAAAAACAAAACATCTCCAATATGTATGAAAATGTAATCTTATAATAAAGAGGTTGATGCAAGAGAGGACAAAATATTTTAAATATTTCATTGAACCACTGCGGCAGCATGAATTAGTATAAAAAACTTTTAAAAAAATAACAAAACTACCCAGAATGTCTATCAAAATCCAGTAGTACAAGTAGTTTTTACTTATTGTTACTGAAATAAAGAACTTCCTGGAAGCGCTGGTTTCTGCAGCCCCTCCCAGCGCTGCCAGCTGTCACTCAGCTGTGTATTAAAGCCAAACCAAGCAAACCCAACAAACTTTTTTACAAAAGAAACAAATATATTCAAGAACTTGCAGAAGTGAGAACAACACACACACACAGTCTAGAAAAAGTTCATCAAACAAGTAAGATTAAATGCAAACAGCAGAAGGAGGAATTTAATTCTTGTGTTCAGGTTTGTTTCTTCTGCTCTTACAGCTAAGATTGTTTTAGCGATTTATTTATTTTTTCTAAATCATCAGTTCCTAAGTAACTTACATTATTTTAGTTCATTTTAGTTATCTTTATTTGTATAAGATTTTACTTCTTAAAGAAACAAATACTTAATAAAATCATTAGTACACGTACTAACAGCTTGTCCTAGCACTCCGTTAGCTTTGGATAATGGGAAAAACTTCCTTGTTTTAAATATGGATAGGTTTGTATGTGCAGTTAACCTCAGATATGACATTTTAGCCTATAAGTACAGTCTATAAAACAGTCATTTTTCCTACTGCCTATATATATTGATAAAGCTCTCCTGCCACTTAAAGTCTGTCTGTGATTGGTTGATCCGGCTGTTATGTCTGTTATAGTCTGAAAAATATGACAGCTAGAATTTTATTATTATCAATAACAGAATTAATATTTACAATAATAATTTTCTTAGATTTAAATATATGAACAAATCTTAAAGCTTTGGTCACAAGGTTTTCTATCTTATTTTATAAGCTACATTTATACAAAGACTCATGTTTATTCATGTGAGAAAGTGAAGAACATTTCATGGAACAACGTCCAGTTGGATGTTCAGTTAGTTTTTAAAAGGTAACATCTCAGTGCTGTGTCCCTGCTCCCAGTTGGTCTAATCATTATTAGCTGAGCGAGTCAGAAAAAGGGTCGGGCTGCCGACTGTTGGATCATTTGCCATTAAAAATAGAGCCGCTTTTATATAAGCAGAGATAAATGAAGTTTGGGTATGTGTGTGTGTTTGGGCGAGACAGTGACTATCCTAAGCCTGTAAGTGGCTCAGGTGGTAAAGAAAGGACATCCTAATAATAGCCCCCCGTCTCCAACTGGTGCACAGGCTGTAGCCGTATCGATCCTGCCTCTCCATCCTCAGCCGCTGCATCGTTATATAACCCAGCGTTTGCTTTGGATCCTCCTGCATCGTGGAGCAGCAATTTCTCCGACCCAAGCAGGGGGGATGCTGACCGCCCTGGGGGGAGGCAGCCGCAGGTTTTTAATTGTTTGTACTGTTAGTTGGCCATGCTGAAAGCGAGCTCTCAGGGGACGAGCCTTGAGCTCGGGGTCCTGACCTCGCAACTCGCACGTAAACACCGGTGACAGTGAGGAAGCGTTAATTCCCACAGTGTGTCTAATAAATACGTAGGCAGGAACCGAACAAATAACTAATATACATACAGGTACATGAACCGTTCATGTTGGGGATTCACAAAGCTTTTTAAAAGCAGTCATAATTGAACAGTTCCACCTCATCTTTGTAATAAACCACACTTTTAATCGTGTAAAATGGAAAAGTTAACATTTAACATGTTTAAGTGCTTCTTAATAGTTCAGAGAACGCTACCGATTCACCGTTAGAATCCAAATGGATTTCTTAGTACAGAACATCTAAAATCTTCTTTGCACTTCACTATTTTCCCCTCATCTGCACAAGTGGATGTTTTATCCTTTGATCTACGGTACATTAAAGTAATACTGATGGGTTGAAAGACCATTAGATGGCCTTTTGCAGGGCAGCAGGTCTCTTTTAAAAGCACAATGAACCTCTGTACAGATCAGGTTAGAAACTTAGTTAAAGGCACAATAACACGTAGTCTCAAATTAGTCTTAAATGGTGTTAGCCCTCAAATAAGACCATTGACTTCTGACCCGTTCTGCAGCACTCCAATTACACCTACGGCTTTTTCTCCTTTTTAGCTGTTTGGAGAAAGACGGCGAGTTCTTGCATTTCAATATGCACGCGTGCTGTCTTTTGTCTATCTGCCTGTCTGTCTTACTGTCCGTCCGTCTGTCAGCGTGGCAGGTCTTGTTGAAAGAAGAGCGGGTCAGCTCCCTGACAGAGCTCAACTGGTAGTTATGGCAGCCTTGCTACGGCTGGCTGGCTTCACACAGTCACCGGGAGACAGGGGATCATCAAGTCTGTCCTCCTGCTGCACCACACACACTTCAGGGTCCATGTGCTGTCATAAACACACAACATGCTCCTATAATTATTCTAAGTTCCTCTCAAATACAGCGCCTTGCCAAAGTATTCACACCTCTTGGACTTTTTGCATATTTTCTCAATTTACAATCAACTTATTATGTTTTGTTGTTGGAATTTCATGCGATGGACCAATGCAGGGTGATACATTATTGCAATACTTTTCCTGTAGGTCATAAAGTTTGCTATAATGCTCCCTAATGCTAAAGCAACTTTACTTAAAAGGTTGAAATCACTTATTTCTAAGATTACTAATAAGAAGCTAAGAAGAAGATGACTTTGCTGAGAAAATAAGTTATGCATGTCTGTCTATATGGATGGAAATTATAAAGGGGATTGAAGTATTCTTACTGTTTAACCACATTAGGATTATTTCATTGTGCTGAACCACGTGTCCTTTTACATGTAGCTATGATAGCTGAATTCATAAGCTTTGCTGCACAAACCGCCTGAAAAGTTTAGTATTCAGTAAGTTATAATTGATTGGACGCGTGGGCGAGCTTTCAAAGATGGCCGCTCCATGGCTCAGCCGCCAATATTCAGCTGGGTTCCCTGAGGCCTCTGTAATATGTCTATGGCTAAAGCTACCGAATGCTGAAATTACATAACCGTTTTAATAAAGGGGGCAGATATTATAAGTTTGAATTTTTTCTACACCCTTTCATTTATGATGTTGGTTGTTACATAAATAAATGATGTTATGTTGTTCTTTATTGAATGAAATAAATATTATTGTGACGCTCTGCTAATTCCACCTCATTCTAAAGCCATCTAATGCTGGCTTGCTATAATAAGCCCTGAATAAAATGATTTATTGGTTTAAGGTATTGATTGAAGCAACCAATCAGGGATTGATGGTCCTCTGATGTAGCAGTTTTGGTGCAACTTGTAATGAACCACTCTGAGTTAGTAGTGGAAAATGAGCTTTGAAAACATGAGAAAACTACAGGCAAGATATCCAACTAAAGTCTGGAGAAGCTGCAGAGATCCACTGCTCAAGATAGAGAATAAGAAGGACGACAAAACTCCAAAGAGGTCCTGTTTTTAGTTAGCCAAACTCACAGAGGTGTTGAAAATTAAAGCCCAGCTTTTCACCTTGAACAGACAGTTCTCCAAGAAGTAAAAAAGGTGATAGCAACACATCGGAGAAAAACTTGTAAAAGCTGCCAAAAATACGAGACTGAAGATACAAACACAGCTTCAATTTAATGTTTTGGATCAAAGCAGATTAAAACAATCAAATTTAAGATTTAAATCCATTCAGAATCTGGGGCGAGACCTGAAAACAGATGTTCACACAAACATTGTCGAATCGGAGCTTGAGCCGTTTCACAAAGAGGAACGTGTAATAGCAAACCCTAAAGATTTAAAACGATTTACGATTTTTATTTGTCAGACAAATTAAAAAACCATCCCTTTACCTTCATAATTATGCCACACGTTTTTCTTCTTCTATTCATCCCATACAATTTCAATAAGATATGTGGAAGTTTGACCCCGTGTTGTGACCCTCAATCTATAATCTTTGAAAAATGGCCTTCAACATGAGATTTCTAGGAAATAGTTGCTTAGGTTTTGTTAAATCAAATCTTGTACTCCACTGAAGCTTTTCATATCTACACTGTCTCACACTTCAAATGAACACAATGTTATTTGTTATGTATGCACTTAAGCATTTCCACTTTCTCCATCAACTGGAAACAATCCGCTGTTCAAAATTTCACAGAAAAATTCAGCTTCAAGGTAAAATTCAACATAAAAAATTGTGATTCCCTCGAATGGATGGACGAGTTTAGTCGCCGACGTTTGACAGCTGATACTAAGTAGACTCTTATATCAATGTTTGCAGGCTAAACATGATGATGTCCTCCGTTTCACCTGCATGTGACTTGACAGCTTGTTGACAGCTGACAATCGGAAAGCATCCCCCGTGCCTCAAAGCCAGGAAACAGAGAAAAGGCTCAAAAACCGCATAGCATTATCATAATTCATATCCTCTTGCATAAAAAGCGAGGAGAACTCAAATTCCAGCTTGACTTTAATATATTTTGATGCATGAGAACGAGTATAAAAAATAAATAAAAAAAGGAGGAAAATAAAAGAGCCATAACTCTGCTGGTGAATGTTCCAGTTATTCCACAAAGCCAATAGTGTTTTAATATTCTTTGCCACTTAATGTCCCATTTAAACGTTCTGCAGCCCTCAAATATGAATCATGAATATCTACACCCGAAGGTTGGCCGGCTCAGTCTATTAGAATACATCACTATCCTACCAGGGGACCACTTTGTGCATCCCACTAAAATGTATCATATCTCCACTGTAGAGAGGGAGACATGACTTCATGGGTCTTGTGATGTAAGTATTATTACAATTCATGAAATTCAAACACTTATGGCAGGGCCATTAATTTGAACCATAAGCCATTGGGGAGAGATTTACAGTGGAGTTAAGGGCGATCACACCATTAAGAGACCCAGAGAGAAAGACGGAGGGAGATTAAAGCTGGAGCTCGGCAGCGGCTGCAGCTGTTCCAACGTCTTGGAGTGTGCAGCAGCTCACAGAACAAAACACACCTCTGTTATAATGGTCCAAAACTGAAGGAAAAAATACATATTTAAAGAAAATGGTTTAGTAAAAAAATGCATACAATCTTAAGGAGATTAGAACAACTTGTTTAAAGGAATTGTTCACATAATTATGCTATGGAGCTTTTTCTTAATTCATTAAATAAAAGATACCACCCAGTGTACACTATTACTCTATAGTTTGGACACACCTTGTCACTTAATGGTTTTTTCTTACAGTATTTATTACTTCCTATACTGAAGGTAACAAAAAAAGTTAAATATATCAAAACTATGAACTAAAGTTATTTAGAAAGGAAAGAAAAGAAGGGAAATAACTTCTTCAAAATACTACAATGTTTTGATTACTGTTTTTAAGCGCTTGAAATGATTTCCCAACAGTCGTAAAGGAGTTTCCAGAAGTAGTGATAAGAATTTTCCTCTGCCAAAAGGTGTGTTTTTTTTTCTAATGTGCATTTTGAAGTATTGCATCAGAAAAACTTGATGAAAATGGCAAACTTCAAAAAGCTTCCTAACTCACAAAAAGGCTTTACGCTCACTTGAGGTGGTTTTGGGGTTTTGCAAAAAAAAAAAAAAAAAAAAGGTTAATGCACAAAACGGGAGATAGAAACAAATTTTTCAAATAGGCCCAGGATCTTTGTTTTTCTCCATTTTCTGGTACGTGTAGATGTAGGGTCCAGTTTAGCTTTAGCTTCTTTTCTTTTCATATTGTCTCAGATTTCCTTTAAGCTCGTTCTGATTCACTTTAAAACTCATGGATTCTATAATAGCAAGCTGCCCAACATCTCCAAACCATGGCGCTCCCACCTCCATGCTTCACTGTTACAATGGGAATGTTGTCAAACATGTCCCAAAACGTAGCTTTAGACTCATGTTTACTGAGAACATTGGCGTCTTTGTCTGTGTTCTCTCTGGCAAACATCAGTCTGATTTTTTCTTTCTAAGAGAGAGTCTTCTATTGAAGCTGAACTTCTACAATCACTTGTCTCATCTTTATTTTTTTTTACCTCTCTTCAAACTGTTTTCAGTTAAACTGAATCAAAAAGACTGAATACTGAGGCTGAATCAGAATAGTCTAGAAATTGATCATCTTTTGCCTTTTTTTAATGATATGAGAAATAACATGGGCCAATCATTTGAAAGCCGATTTAAGTGCAGCAATTAATATTTCTGTTTCCTGTTTTTTTTTCAGCTTTTGGCAAAATTTCATCCAGGATTAGAACGGATATTGCTGAGTTCTGAAGGCCTCCCAGTTAAAACATGACCCCTGCCTTCTGCCTTGCCTCCCTCTCAGTGTACATACAAAAGCGCTGAATTTTGAATGAGCGCCTGAGCATATAGCAACTGGAACCCTATAGTGTTGTTTACTGATACTTCCTCGAGGCGTCTCATTCACGTAGCCCATTCTGATAAGAGCGCGAGCAGCTGAGACCTGTCTCCCGTCGGTGCTGTGTGATGGTCTTGTTATACAGCAGAGCATGAAGAAACAACGGGCAGAGGTCAGGACAAGCAGGCGTACTTCTCTGCTTCAAAATGACCAATCAGGAAGTGTGCTCCCAGACAATGTTTATTTCAAAAGAACTGCTACAAATTCACATGTGACTCAGAGCAGAAATAGTCTGGGCAGTGGTGCTGCTGCAAAACACCCATGACAGAAAGTTTCCCTTAAATTTGTACATTGTCTAAAGAAAATTATTTGTTTTAAAAAGGGAAAAATAAAGAAAAAGCTTCCCAATCGAGTTTAGATCTGAACTTTGACTGGACCTTTCCAACTAGAGACAAACCGATTCATCGACTGCCTGATATTTTAAGCTCATATTTGCCTTTTTTTTTCTTATATCAACGTCAGACGATACATGCATGCATTGACGCATTTGATTTTGGTTCACGTAATGATGGATTTGATAAATGTTTCTTTTTGAAATTAAGACTGGTGTAACATTTGTTGTCACTTTCTAAATGGAGATAGAAAAAGCAATATTGGCTTTAAAAAACCTCCCAAAAACTTCTGCTGCCTACATCAGGGATCAGTTAGACCGA
>JAUZNJ010041470.1:0-10027 GCA_034780135.1 Jordanella pulchra | reverse complement strand
GTGGGGGAACTGGGTGCTGGCTGTCAGCGGCTGGGTGGGGCTAGCTGTGGAGAAAAAGTGATGGCAGCACAATCACATGATATCACCTTCACACGTGTGGCTCAGGAACAGGAAGCAGAATTCACAACAAGAGCAAAAGTGGACCGATGGTCAGAAGTGTATATGGGCTTGAATGAAAGGAAAACCCCTGACATGAGGCCGGTCAATTACAGTTTTGTAATGAGAAATCCGAAAATTGGAAAATGACCGTTTTCTGATTTTCAAATAAGATGAAACATAGAAAAATAAAAAAAGCAAGCCGCTTTTTGTTTTTTTTTTCTTTTGAAATCCCAAATCTGGGAATAAAAAAATGTATCTGTTTTCTGTTTCTCAATTCCAAAATGAAAAAGGAAATATAAAAAAACAAGAAACAAATGTATTAACACATAACACTTAACAATATTAACTATAAATACAATAGTTGTAACTATAACAAATGTCGCAAAGTCTCTCTATGCCGATGTTAAAACTGCTACAAAACAGGGGAGGAGGGCTGAATAAGATGGACCAGAAATGTAAATTACTTTTTAATCAAAGTTTTTTGTTTCCCGATTTTGGTTCTCAAGAAAAAAACAACAAAATTGGCTTGTTTTCTGTTTTTCTTTTTTTTAAAATCTTATTTGGAAATCCAGAGATGGTTCGGTTTTTGATTTTGGCTTTATCATTACAAAACTAAGATGGAATGGTCATCATGTGCACAGACCCTTTAGGCCATTATTGATGCTTAAATCACTAAACAATCAAGAACTGGCAGCGCACAATGGCTCCTGATAAATGGAGCTGAAGCCCCCCCTCATTGCCAGATCCTCTTTCAGGTTTGGATTAGAAATTAGTAGAAAATCCACAAGTATGCTTTTTGAATACTTTTGTTTGGATAATTCAGTACTCATGTCAGAAATGGTGGAAGCAATTCAAGCTGTTAATTGACTTAACTTTTTTTATTATTATTAATTGGGCCTAACTTTAAAGATTTATACATAAATGTCTCTAGGGTTAAGACTGAGTTCATCAAAGAAGTAAAAATATTAGTCTTGGTTTTCCAATCCAAAACCGGCTTTGATGTGTAGTTTCTTGATCATCAATTAATTTTCTCTCAAGCCGAAAAAGTTGGTTCAGTATCCATAATCAGATTTGATGCCTCTTTGGGATCTTAATATGCTAGAACACCAGGTTGTGTTCAATTTTTAACTGTATTTCCCAATATGTCAACTTTACTTAAAAATAATTTGTTAGGGTATTTAGGAACAATCTATTTTGTATTTTTTTGTTGAATCTAGTGAGGAACCTCAGGATTCCAGTTCTAGATTTTATAGAGTTTAACTTTAGATGTTAACATCAGAATGTATTTAGAAGAGTATCAACAGGAGAAAAGTGCCTGCTTCAAAATTGATACCCCAATGAACATTTTAAGTGTTACAAAAAGTTTCCCGTATCAGTAGAAAAAATATTAAGTTTATATCAATAACAATGAATCATGTTTTAAAAAAAAGTCAAGATTTAGGCTTCCATAACAATAAATAAAGTGTCAGGCATGGTAGTGGCAGTATCATGCCAAGGGTCTGGTAGTGCTGATTTATTGTACCAGTCTGTCTCCCAATTCTTTGACATTACCTGAAATGAACAACTAGGAAGATGGAACTTTGACACTTGGTTCTTCCACCACTAGAAGAATCGAAAAACATCAAAAAGCAAATTCAAGCTGAAAGTAGGCTTCAGCCTGGAGTCACTCAAGTTTTAACGCAGACGAAAATCTTTTGACTTGTGAAATAAATGAAGGCTGAAGTGAAGCTTTGTAATTAAAACCTTGCATCTGAGATTTAGATTTTTATTGCCAAACGAGTTGTAAAGAAGGTCTTGAGTTGTTGTGGTGACAAAGATAATGAATAGGAAACAACAACAAGAGTTGAGTGTTTAACCCACTTTTAAACTCACGAAGGGACACATTTCTGAGCATTACTCTAGTGTATGTATATATCTGAGGGTGTGTGGGTCAGAAATTAAAGCCTTAAGGAATTGTTTCTTGTAAACCTAATTCTTGTTAATCATCACTCAATTATTACAGCATAAGGGATTTTTTTCTTACTCTAATAGATCAGCAAGGGCACAAAAATTACAACATTTATTTAATCTATAATAAGCTAATTTAAACATCAATTCCAGTGGATATGTTAAAGAATAAGAAATGGGTCTAAATTGATAATCTTTATCACTGTGGGCTTCTGTTAAATTTAGATCAAATCTTTTCCACCAAGAGCACTACTAGATTTATGTAGTTGCTCAGTTGTGTTTAGTATGGCAAAAAAAGAAATAAAAGGAAGAAGGAAAGAAACCCTAGTCAAACATCTCATTGTCAACAAGTGCCGTGAAGCAGCAGTCATTTCTTTCTCTCGTCAGGAATTAGGTATGGAGAAGGCCTTTTATAAAAAACTTGCCTTCAGCCATTTTTCACAAAGCGTTTTAAGGAAACGTATCACATGATTTTGTGTCAGAGAAAAGCTCTGCAGGCTGCTCTGGAAACACTGTCAAAAAGCGTCTTTCTTCTTAGTGTTATTACTGTGCTCATAGAGCTTATGGAGGAAATAAACCAAAGCATCATTCATTGCTCTAAACCACTGCAGAAGCAAAAAAAAAAAAGACAGAAAAGAAAGGAAAGGAAAAAACAAACTCCAAGAGAGATTGACTTTAGAATACTTTGCAACCAGTCCAATTCATTGTAAATACAGTGCATGCAATGGGAACAATGAGAGGGGTAAAATTATCTTGGTGAGGTGACAAGGGAAGTGACAGGCTGTCCATTAACTCAACACCCAACTGCAGCATCCTACCTTAGTATTGCTATGGTGGTCATTAACTGGGGTGACTGCCAATCTGTTTTCTCCACACCAAAGCTTTCACTCATCCCTCCTTCAGGAAAAGCAATGGGGAATTTTAGGTGTAAATCTTAAACACTAACAGTACTCCAAGATTAGATGGAAAGAATACAATCTTCTATATACAAAGTGAATGGGAAAAGTTTTATCTAAGTATGTATAAATATTTATGATTTTCTTTGTTTTAGCAGTGCCTGGCACGTTTTGAACTGCTCCATATTTTGTTCCTGTATATTTACAAGCTTTGATGGATTGTATTAAGATTTTATTTAGTGGAAATACTTGAGTAAGAATGAGGTTTATTGTGAAAGAAAATCCAACAAAGGAGAATTAGATTTTGTTTATTTAAATGACGAAAAACTGATGCTTGTGGTTAAGTTGAGTTAATATTTTGCTGGATTAAACCTAAGGTATATTTGCCTCAGCTTTTCCCATTTACACAGTTTTTTGCCTTTTTTTCGTTCTTTTTCTTTTTTTTGCAAAGCAGTTTGAATAGAGGAGAGTATCTGTTGACATTAGCTTTCAAGTCTCGTCACAGGTTATTAACTGGATTTACTTATTTACTTTGATTAGGCCATTCGTATCCTCTGGGATTTTTATTTTCTTTTACAAGCTAAACCTTTTAATGTCTTTACTTTTTCCCTGACCTGTCTGTCCTGTTTCTTGCCCTTCGTGAAGCTGTTTGTTTACTAATATCCTCTAACAAACCTCTGAGGCCTTCACTGAACAGCTGGATTTATACTGACATTAAATTACACCCAGCTGGACTCTGTTTATTAGTTAGACACGCAACACATTTGGTTGTACTGAACTGCAGTTATGTTGGAAGGGGGTGGAATACAAATGCAAAATATTTTTGATATTGATTTGTCTCAAATAAATAAACAAAATTTGATCATTTTGTATCTATTTCACAACTTTTTGAAAAAACTTTATGTTGGTCTGTCACCTTATATCTAAATGTAAAACATTCAAGTTTTGGGTTGTAGCGTGATAGAAACTGGGTGGATACCTTTATAAGGCACAGTATGAATGTAGACTTTGTTTGTTTGTTTGTTTTAAACCAGATTTCCTTTACTATGTGGCTGACTTTTTCATTCCCAACTGATTACAGCAAAGTTATATAAAAAACTTTTCATACAATTTATTTTTGTTTATTGTTCTGTAAACACATATAAAAAAAATTGATAGGTTAATGTTAATGATGATCACAAGGCAGCAGTAGCTGAGCTGGTTTTAGGCCAGCGGGAAGATGGCTACCAAAAAAAATAAAAGAACTCATGGTTGAATATGAATATGGGAGAATGAAAAATCCCCTCAGTGTGATTATTATTGTAGGGATCAGCAAGGACATTTTGATTGGTTGTGCTTAGGGGAGGGGAATAAAGATAGGTCCAAAAGTGAAGAGAAGAATGTCTCAATTTTAGAGCCATGCTAGTTACTGTGTTAATGTCTTTGCACGGGAATGTCTATTTTGATAATTGGGCATATTTTTGGATTTGGCATAAAAAACAATTCATTCCTGCAGCAACTGGAAGCTAAATGTTTCAAATTCTATCAATCTGTATCACAAGTAATACATCTTTTTTTGTTAATTATCGTACTCAATTGGAATATAGAAACATTTTTTTTCAAGAATTATGTTTTCCTCTTCAGAAAGCATTGCAGGAGGGATACGTTCTATCTCTAATATCACAGATTAAAAAAACAAAACATGCTTTAGGAACTTTTAAAGGAGCCTTGTGCTTTTGCAGGAGAGTTTAAAGGGCAAATCCTTTACAAAGGTTTGGCATCAAAAGTGATTAGTATATTAAAATCACCTCCTGTTAGACATGGTGAAGGTTCTGTGATGCTGTGGGCCTGCTGGGAGACCCTACAGGCTCTCCCAGCAGTGTAAAGATATAAAGATTATTTTACAAATCTTTACAAGGGTGCTAATTAATGTAGATTTCTAAATGTATTGAACAATTAAAAAGGATATTTTATTGACATTCTAAAACACTAAGTTGATTTTATTTTTTATTTTAATAGAGACAGAATGACTTTAATAATGATTTGTAGCTAAAGATATCAGAAGTATGACTCCGTGACAAAATAAGCCTCATTATACAGTATATCCACATAGTAATGGCAGAATCTATGTCTTACACATCTCATGTTCTATATGCTAATCTGACATACTGTCTCCTCGTTTTTATTTTCATAAACGGACAGCCTGATCTAAAGAAGCAGATGTAAGGTTGATTCAGGTGCTGCCCCATCCCTTCTCCCCTCCCTCACCTTTCACTGGACCTAAGAACTGGTTTCAGAAAAAGATGGAAAATGTGGATTTTTACATGAAATATCCAGTGAACTTAAAACAAAATAACCAGATGTTATTATGCCACTTTTTGAAGCAGTTTATTTTGTTTACTGTTTTTGTTATTCTGCACTGCCTTTGATCATTACCAAAACAAATTTTCAAAATAAAATATCTACTATGGTGTATTTACTGTACTGTGTGTGTAGAATTGGACTGCCTGCTATATTACTTCATGTTCAATGACCTTAATTCAAACAGTATAACCCTGTTTTTTTATACTTAACAGTGAAAGCACTTAGTGGAGGGGTGCTCAAGTCCAGTCCTCAAGAGCTAATATCCTGCAACGTTTTGATGCGCCCCATTTTTAACACACCTGAATCAAATGAGTGGCTCGTTACCATACCTCTGATGAACTAAATGAGGGGACTGAGCCTTCAGATTCAGGTGTTTTAGAGCAGAGATGTGACTAAAAGTTACAGGATGGTAGCTCTTGAGGTCTGGGCTTGAGCACCCCTGACTCAAACATTTGCACAGATAAGCACAAAACATGGCAGTTAATGAGCATGTGGGTATGTGAGAGGAAGAAGCTGGATTTGAACCTACAACCTTCTTGCTTTACAACAACAATGCAGCTGTTTTGTTGGTTTCCCCACTTCTGTCTAATTTTCTTTGATTCTAGTTTTATTTCAACATTCTTTGAGAAACTTGAGCCTTGGACCACTAAAGCCAACTCTAACATCTTCTGATTAAAACTAGATTTATTAGAGTATAAAACTAGATTTATTAGAGTATTTCTGCTCATAATTTGAAATATGAAAGTATTTGTTAAAGAGATAAGGCATTGGGAGTTTGGATACTGAGGTTCTCTACACTGATATCTTTCAAAACAATAATATTTTTTGGACTTCTTCTCTAGAATTTCTTTTAAAAAGGATATAATGGTTGCACCATCTGAAGGCTGCCAAATTTAACAAAAAAGAACCTGAGTGTGGCAAAAGGAGTGCTGAGCTTAACAGTTTGAAACATCCCTCACAAAAATTATAGCTCCTGCTTTGTTTTGTTTTTAAACTATTTACCGTTTCCTTTTGACTCTTTGAATTTACATTTATAGCTCAGGAACCAATCAGGATAAACAGAGACAGGTGAGGAAAACCTCGTCTGTTATGAAGGTTTGGTCGTTAGCACTAAAAGCAATGTTTATACATTTAATTAATATCTAGTCCACCAGAAGTAATAAAAAAAGAAATCTTTACTTCTAGCAGTGCCAGGGGAATGGAAATGCTTCAAGACATTTCTGATTTCCAAAATATTCATATCAGATCAGACCTCAAATTAATGATGGATAAACAAAACTAAGTATATTAGAAATTGCTGCTTGCTTTGTTGTAGTAAAAGTTGCCAAAGTTTCACGACTGAATGGTTTATAAATTTGTGACTAAGTCATATTTTTTTTTTTTTATAGGGCCCGATGGCATCAGTATACAGCAGCTTCATTTCTGTCAGTGAGCCCAGGTCAGCTTTGGCTACAACGGCATTGCTTGCCACCATCAGTGTGTGAATAACTGAATGTAGTGTAAAGCACTTTGGTCAAGTCTTCTGACTTGAACAGGTGCTATGAAAGTACAGGTCATTTACCATTTTACATTTACTATTATCTTTTTGTGCCATCCTTATGCTTCCACAACTAGAGAAAACAAAACTGTCACCTGAAGACCCCTAAAGGCATAAGTCTTTCTATTTTTGTGGTTGTTAAGTTGTAATGGTACAAGAATTTGCTTCGGTATATGAGAAAACTTTCAGTGAATGTTTATGATTCACTTCAGTCTTGTTAAGATAAACCCACAAAGATCCAGAGTATTATTACTTGTCTGGTTGCATATTTATCTGGTTTGTCAGAAACCTAATTATTCAATTTCTTTATAAAAGTACACATTCATCACTGATTCTTTCCCCTCAATCTCTTCCTCAGATAAAAACCTTGGGACTGAAACTCCTGTTTTCTGTTAGACACCAGAACCAGAGTAGTAATATAACTGGACAGGTGACCTACGGGGCCTGCAGGACCTCCTCCCTCCCTGCCCCACAAAATAAAAAGGCCTTGAGGGCCTGTACTGTACATCACAGTCATGTCTAATCTGGTTACCATGGCAACAACAGGGATTAGGGACTGTGATAAGAAAGGGGGGGGGGGGGGGGTTATATTCATATACATAATTCATGTAAACGAGTCAGGCTGGGGATATGGATGGGGTGGGGGGGTGTAAAGGAGAAGTTGATGAGATGATTCAAAAGACACCTGGACGCTTTTCACCAACAAGGCGGATGTTTACTCACAAATTGAACGCACTCGTCTCCTAATTTGTAAACGCTGCTCCAGAACATAACCTTGTGCTGATGTGGCTACTTGTAGTGTGGGTTTCATGGCTAAACAGTATAAACACCACTCCATGTTCTACTGCTGTGCTGATTAAGTGAAGCCAAAGTAAAGCGGCGCTTGATGAGACGTGGCTTCGATGGAGCAGCTCTAACGACGCGCCGCAGCTGACGCCTGGAAAACGCTCCCATCCAATGGAATGACACAGGGTCATTTGAACAATATTAGTCACTTTCACTCATGAACAGATGTCTTAAGGGACGAGATTATCGCTGCGATTTCAAGATGGCTCAATGTGCATGTCAGCAAAGCGTGAACGGGGGGGGTTGTGTTTATGTGATAGAGAGATAGAGACAGTCTGGCTGTCGGCATTAGTGGATTTCAATGCACTTGCTTATGTATATGTTGCTTCTCAGTGGACATGACAAACGTGTCGCCCCCTTCAGCGTGTGCTACACCAAGGCCCCACTTCAGCCCCCCCACCACCACCACCACCACGTTGTCCCTCGAAAACAACACAAGCCACCTCTTCGCCCTCGCTCTCCTCCTCCTGCCCTCAAACTCCAACCCCCCCCACCCCCAAAACCACCCACCTGCATAATAACCGCCCCTTCTGTCTTCCCCTGCCAGAGCGCCCATGTCCAAACCAAACACAACAGATCAACAACTAGACATGCAGATCGTGTCACGGGATAAATTATGCGCAGCGTGTCAGCTTCATACGTGGGCTCTTGGCTGGCTGTCCGTGACATGTGTCACGGTGCCCCTGCATCTCCGCCGTGCAACGCTAATGACGGGATGCCGGGTTAGCCTCCACCCCAGCTTTTTGCATGCCCCTACAACCCCAACCCCTCTACCACTCACCCACCCCCCCACAACCCATCATCTGCGATAAGACAGTGTGTCACCTCCAAGAAGGGCAGAAGATTGGAATATAAAAAGAGGTGGAAAAATAATGCAGGTTTTAAAAGAGTAAAGAGGGACAACAGTGTGGGGCCCTATGTGTGTGCTTGGGTTGGATGGTTATGGGAGCATTTCAACAACTTTTTTTAAAGTAAAATTTAAGAAAAATGGGATTTTGTTTGTTTGCTTTGCAATATCAGACATCCTAATTAAAAGTACATTTATTTTACTGATTGATAATATATACATATACATACCACACTAAATGACATGCAACAACAAAAATAATTTAATCATGAGCATCAGTGTATATTTGGTCATTTCATTTGACCATTTAACAGATTTCTGGGTAACAGTAAAGGCAGAAGGAAAACTGCCACATTTTTTCGGTTTCTGATCAAGGACATAATCACTTCCTAACTTGTGTTTGTGTTTCATAAAAACAGCCAAAAGGAATTTATAGAAAATAGCTGTTAAACATGATAACGTTTTAAGTTCAAGAACAAGTAATACTTTTAAGTTACTTTATAAAAGTACAATGATTTGTATAAAATATGACAAGTAATACCTTTATATTTTTAGAGTTTACCGGTATTCCTCACCTTCCCATGCTCTTTTCTTACCCAAGATAAGCGCATTTTTTATGTATGCCCTCTTTTTTGTGGTAGTCTTTGTATGCAAATCCTGTCTGACTTGTCTGAATTATGTGTGTCTGTCCGGGAGCTTTGGTGATTTGGAGTGACTGAGGATTGCACACACGGTGATTGCATCCACTGGGCCCACTCTGAGCCTTGCATAAGTAATTGAGATGTCAGTATGTGTTCTCATATTCTCACAACAAAACTGCACAAAAACATGCACTGTTGAAGGTCATTTGAATAATTCCTTAATGGAAGCAGGCCTTGTTTTTTTTTTTTTTTCTTTTTTTTTCGAGATGCATGGAAAAGCAAATGTCAATGATCAAAATCGAGCAGCATCATATCTCACCAAGGCAGCACTGATTCCTGGAGCACTTCACCCTCCATCTATCTCTCTTCCTCTCTCTTATTCTCTCTGAAAAGATAGATAAGGGATAAGTGTCTTTGTACATATCAAACGCAGCACAAGCCACTATTTCTCAAGGGTCTTTTTGAAACACAAATTGGTTTTGAGACATTTTCTGCATTGACCTCTTTGATTCAAAATAGGAAATGACAGGAACATGGTAGTTGTTCTCTTACACAGAAGAAAAAAAAATCCCAGAGAGGTCAATGATTAAATCATGTAGACATACATACATCTACAGACAGCATTTGGGGGGAAATATATCATTAATCTTTCATGTGTGCATTATTACTGTGGCTATAGGCATGTCCCCAGGTGAGCAGACAAATAGAGATGGATTAGCTGCAGTAAAGGAAAGGTCTACAAAGAAAATCACATACAGTAAGGATACGCAAGATTGTAATCATACGAAAACTTTTATCTCTATCTATCTATCTATCTATCTATCTATCTATCTATCTATCTATCTATCTATCTATCTATCTATCTATCTAT